>CAJNYU010001903.1:0-18490 GCA_905331475.1 Rotaria socialis | reverse complement strand
TTATCAAGAAGAAGTTCCATACGGAACCTTTTTTCTACGAAACCTAAAAAGGATCTGACCGTGTGCCCGCGCTCAGACCTTTTTTTGGTTCGGTGGAAAACCTATTTTTTTACAGTGTACTGTTACGTAAAAATAAAAGACAGCTCGCGTAAATAAAAAAAGAAAATCACGGCACTGCGATCACAAACGCAGTATTGTAAGGACCATGTGAACAGGCCGAGAAGCACCACCTCCACTCTCAACTAACGTGATAAGCTATGGCAGTAGCCAATAGCTACCAGCGCAAGTGTTGCTCCTCGGTGCATCACTGAGGATGAAATACGCGAACATCATTCCTAAGAATTACCGATGCAGAAATAATACTAAATGAATCTATTAAAATAAAATAAATAAACAATGAAATATATTTCAAAAGTAGCAATCAAAAAGAAAAAAATTTACTTGAATTATTAAAATTAAATTTCTATCCGGACATGCGTATTGATGAAGCATAGTTAGCTTGAACAAGAACATCACAATAGATGTTAGCAATAAAAACATTTCTCGATCCTATTACAGAAAAAAGAAATTTTTAAATCCTGAAAAAGTTTTCTTCCGATTTGTTTTGTTTATTTGTGCAAATATTCAATTACTTCATGAACATGATTCAATAATATGTTATAATTGGAATGTTCCATTTTGTAAAATAAATCCAGACAAGTTTTACCATTTGCTATATATGGAATTTCAAGTATACTCGTCATAGTAGGACGCATGGAATTCAAATTATCATTAATTGGTTGTGCTATATTTAATCTTTGTATAAGCACATGTTATTAGTTTTTCTGTTAGAACTATGAATAATAATTGTCCTAGTTCCTGTGATATATTAGTATTAACAACATTTGTACTTATTGTTCTGTTCCTAGTAAAAACGATTTTTAAAAATTCTGCACATAAATGATCATTTGGATCAACATTTCGTTCTGCTCGTCGAATAGTTGATGATTAGGAATCTTTTTTTTTCTTTTTCAATTGAAAAAGATAAAATGTTCAATGAATTTTATTTAAAGTATCAAGAAAAAGAACAACTAATTGAAAAGATTATTATGTTATATGACATGCAACGAAATTCTTACAAAAAGAAGCAACTGTTCGATTATAGATATGTCTTTTTTTCCTCATGTGATAAGACATTGCTCAATATTTTCCAGCGGAACTATCAAAATTGAGAAGAACTCATCGAAGTATAGCGAATGTCCGTTATTTCCAATCTAGTATAAATATATAAACTAGATGGCACTCAGGCTCGAGAGCTTAATAATAATCAACCGAAACTAGTTTTTTTTTGTTTTCAATATATAATGCTGAATAATACCGAATAATATGAACTAGGAGTTGACAGAGAAAAAGAAGGCGACTCAAATTTGACGTTAAAATGTAATGACAAAAAGAAAAAAGATCAAGTAATTTCCTTGATTATTATGAATACGATAAGCTTCCAGTTTATAAATGATGACAAGCAAACAACGTGAAGTAAATAATTTTTAACTCGAAAATGAGTACGTATAAAAGAGCAAAACAAATGATAAAAAAAGTATTATTATGAAGTAGTCTAGGTGTTTACGATGTGACGGATATTTTTCTATATCTAATTTAAGACAACATCGTGACTTGGTTCTGTATTACTTGATTGACCAAGATTATCAGTATTGGTGTCGTTAGCTTGATCTACAATATAATGCTGCTGATGACTGTTGAGCTTTTGTTTATTATAGTCGTTCTGTTCAATTGTATCTATTTTCTGATTATTATCATCTCCATCGACGAGACAGGATTCTACCAGAACAACCAATTTCTTTTCCTAGCATGAGAATACTCACTAAATCTATTATTTTGAAATTCAATTCTTACTTTTTCTTCAGATGATGAATCATTTATTTGATGATTACCTTCCGTTGTTGAAATACAAGCGTCTATCATGAATATATACGATAATATACCGATAGTTGCATGTGAATTGAAAGCATTTACCGTAGTCCGAATTATTCGATTGAGAAAAATCGTTATCAGGTGTTGGTGAAGAATTTTGTGATTTCTCGTCGTCTAGAAAAAACATTTTATTAGTTCGATTTGTGATACTGAGAATTCCCAACCGTTCGATTTCATCACTGGAACAGGCGAAAATGGGTATCCAGCGCGAAACTCATCATCATCTAAGTACATGTCTAACGGCCAATGAGCAAACTCAGTTGGTAAAGGAACATTAAAAACTGGATTCCAGTCAATATTGGAATTTTCCATTGGTTGTCTACTTTTGGAATTGAATTAAAAACTGATAATTGAATCTTGAAATAGAGAAAGCGAATAAATGAATGATAATATTTAAATGATATCTATATATATATAATTTGAAGTGTGAGTAATATAATTATTTTTCAAAGAATTTAAAACACTAAATAAATTTGAATGCACACAAAAAAAAGGCATAAGTATATTGTTTATAGCTTTTTGATAATTTCATTCAACATTAAATACCATGTTTTCTTTCAAACTCAAGCGTGAATTCAAGAAGTTCTTCATCGGTAATTTCTGGAAGTGGTACAACCATTGTAGATGCGCTCACAAATTTTACTGCGGCAGTATTTGCGGCAGAAGGCATCGAAACTTTTTGTTCAAGCATAGGAGTTTCAGTTTTCGTTTTTTTTATTTCAACATTTATATCTTCAATAGCAAATCGTTTTCCTGTACGACTTAATGAATTTGGCTGCTAGAAAATATTTTTGTTTATAAGTAGCAAGAGCATTAATTATCTTACTGTGGCCTCATTGTGAGAAGCCATCTGTTCATAAGAATTGTTCGTATTCGCAGTATTTTCTACAGTGAGAAACATTTACTGTAAGATAGTGAGAAACTTTTTTACTTTTATTACTGGGTGAGTTTGACATGTTAAGGGATTTAATTGATAGGTGTTTATAAACTTTTTCAATCTGAATGATCTAAATATATAGCAAATACATGGATAAAATTAATATTTCGATACTTTCAATCATTTATCGTATATATGATATAAATAACATCACGCATGCCCTTTTTTTAGAGAAAATAAGAATAAAATTTTATACACTACTAGATAAGAACTAATTTTAAATTTTAAACTATTCTGCCATAATAAATGAGACAAATACATTTCAAACATTACTAAAAAATATGCGTCTATTTGATTTTTTTACGACAAATTTGTTCTATAAAAGTTTCTTGAAGTCGGTGAGAATCGACGTTCGGATATGGAAATTGACGTGGTTCATAGGTGATTGTAATGATTTGAATTTCACCATCATCATTCATTATTTCTCGTGTTTCTTCTCTCTTCTCTTTGAGAACATTACGAGCCATGATATCAATATATAAAGCGTTGTCGAATTCTTGTGGTTCGAGGAAAACAAATCCTCTTTGACAATACCGAATAATTCTTTCGCATATACTTCTTTCCATATCTCCGTGCATTGTATAGCATATAAATGAATTTGTCGCAATTGCCTGTAGAAAAGCAATTGTGCAAAATACATGTGAACCTATTATGAATTTAGTTAATGATATTTAATGAGTCCGAATATGTCTAACCTGTGAATGCAACTTGACTGATGTCAATATCACTACTATGAAGAACATAGCTCATAGGATTTGTTATTTCAGGAACATCTTTAAAATTAAACTGTAACTTAATATCAAATGGGAGTATTGCATGGTAAATACTGCAGCTCTCTTTTATTAATTTGACACTTCAATGACGACCATTCTTTGACAAAATCAATGTTAAATTAGTAAATACATTAGCAACGGCTTCGTCGAACTCGTTGAACGAGTTGCCATTGAAATTTATATCTATTTGTTCAGTAGTAGTATCTGGAAATGGCTGTTCGCAAAGACTATTCACTATGCAACCACCGGATATATGAAATTTGGTGAAATCAATTGCTTCAATCCATACAGAAGACTTAAAACGATTTTCAAAGTTCTTCATAAATTCCGTCATTGATGCAACAAATGATATTTGTTTATTCAAAATATTGCTTTGAAGCGTTCGAAAGAATAAACACTCTAAATTAAATCATATTATATACAGATAATATTGCTTGATCATATACATTTAAATAGATAATCTATTACAGTCCTCACAAAATTTTGTTAGATTTTGATCACATTATAACAATTTTTCACTTGAAATAGTCGCCTTTTCAGACCGTGCTTTCTAGTGTTTTATTTGGTATATTATATTCCATCTAAAACTGTACAGCACTCTTTTTCAGCTCTTGCTATTCATTATTTTACATTTCTTCTTTTTGTATGGTTGTATATATTCTATTTTTCTTTCATTCAATGTCGATGTGTAAGTCATTTTTCTTTTTCTTTCATAGTATCTGCTTGATCTATCTCATAATGCTGTTACTATTTATATTAAGGCTTTCTTTACGATTAGCTCTTTGTTTGTCTGCATTCGTGTACTACCTTTGTTTCATTACATACTGCTGTCAATATTCATATTAGGATACTTTATTGGATCAGATAGCTTAATTATTCATTCGACACTTTTTTAAAGATTCTTTCAATTATTTTAATTTGAACTATTCGACTTTTTACGTAATCAGACCTTTGAAGAGACGTCGTTCATGAGCATTCAATTCACGCGGGCAACCGATCAAACCTTTATAATGAAAATAATCAAGTAGAAGAAAATTGCCAACATATGTGTATGTATTGAGCGGTAATAAGCGACTGTAACATTGAAAAGATGGAGTCTTGTACGTGAAGCACAAATTTTCGAAGGCTTCAACCGTAAATGTAGGATGAATGAAGAGACGCAATATAGGAGTCTCTCCTGAGTGGTACCGCTCCGGATACAAATATCCATGTTCGTCGATGGAGCAGGTATCCAAGTAAAAATGAAGATAGGGTACATTAATTTTCATCTTTTCTTCCTTTACTATCTTCATAAACACTTTATAGAATAAATGGTCTTCAGATATTTCGATCATATTGAATTGTTCAGAACCATCTATTGCTTCCATAAAGCTAATGACATCTAAACCTTTGAGATATTTAAGAAGTAAATATCCAATATCTTGATTGAGTGCAACTATTTTTTCATCTGGTTCAGTTGGATAGTTGGATGTCAAAGTGTGATTCATATTCGGATTTATTATTAAAAATCTAAAATGAAGGAAAAATAACGAATTCATTTTTCGATGATTAATTAAAGCATAGAAATAAAAAAATAAAACACTTTGTTGAAACGAAACCGAAAAAAATGTCAAGAGTAATTCACGAAACTACAAAAAGGAACTGTATATTGTAATATATGTTTAAAAAAAGTTTCTAGAAAAGACCTTTGTATGTATCGTTTTGTAGTGCATATGTTCTGCATTCTACATTTCATACTTCTATTTTTAATCGTATCAGAACAGAAAATTTGAGTTTTATAGAACATCCTCAAGTCTGCAGGCAATCTGAAAGTACACAACATAAGAGCTCCTTGTAAATAATTACCCGATAAATTCAAGCATGTGAACGTCAATTAACAGTTGTCTGTTATTAAACAATAGATATTAAATACTTGTATTTCATCAGTTCACATTACTTTCGTGAAATTTTTGAAACTAATCATATATAAAAGAAAAATGATTGATCGTCATGGCGATAATATTATTATCCTTTATCAATCAGTAACATATATATTTTATCTTCTTTATTTTCTACCGGTATAATATTCATACTCAATAGACAATCATTTCTTCATTGCTTCTATATTTTCATTCAATCCGTCTGTTCATTTTGCTCTCCCTCCTTCCCATAAATATTTCTTCTCTTTTTATTGTCCTGTTCTTTTTCAATTTCTCTTTCTTTTCTTGTTTCACGATGAGATATAAAACGATTATGAATTTATATGATCAATAATTCTTATGAGCAAAACACGAGTTCCCAACATAGTGATGAATTCTATTTTAGTTAAATAGTTACGTGGAAACTTCCATAAGACGAATTATGCACTTATAGACACTAAATTATAAAACGCACAGTACAATTTCAACTGCTCTATTATCGAACAAATTTTGCTTTCAGTTCGTATATACATGACACTTTATAATAATGAATAAATGTAACTTTTTAATAATATATAAACATGCATTAAATGAGAGAAAATATTTGAAAAAATGTCAACTCGATATTTTTGTCAGTTGATATGCTAATTTCGATGACATTGCAATCGACGCTGTAGTGTCAATTTTTGATAGAATATGTTTAGTGGATGCCATTTCTTCTATAAATAATTGTTCACGACGAATATTCATTTTGATGGCATTAATAAGTTTAGCAACATCTACCCGCGATATTCGTAGACCAGCTATTAAGGCATCTTTAATTTGAGTAGATGTTGCCGCTTTCAAGTAAAAAGCTGTTGAATGTACTTTAATCAGATAATTCAATGCCATACAATAGTCGAGTCTGTGCCCTATTTGCAATTATAATTATTGATTATTTTCTTCGATTTAAGTACAAAAAAATCTTACTGTGAAGTTGATACAGTTCATCGACAGGTCGTTGTGCTGTTTTCATAGCGCTCAAACAAGATTGAATGTGATCAACAAGTTGTTTTTTATTCTTTATATTTAAAGTAACATAACTCTTAACGATGTTTACATCAGAACTAGAACTTACTAAATTTATTGATTGGAGAGTAGGTGTCGATACAACACTTTCACGACTTGCTATAATTGGACCAAGGACACGCATTGCACGTTCTTCTAATGTTTCATTTGACCGTCTCAAAGAACCCGGTTGACATGTAATAGATGAAGGAGGAAAATCAGAAAGAAAAGTAAGCGTCGTTGCTGGTGATAACGATGGGATAGATGATGATGATGATGATGGTGTAAGAGCTTCTTGATGGCTGCACGTACCAATCTGATGTTCATGTTGAGTTTTGAAAGAAGAAAGTTGAAATGGTTTTAATGTAAGATCACGAAGTCGTTTGCAAGCACGGTCAGCATACTCCATATCAGCATTGGATGCAAATTTAACAAAGTACACATTTGACTTCAATGATTGCTTCCTATGGAAATCCACAATACGCAATTTCGACTTTAATTCTGAAGTAAATTTGTCTACGTATAGAACCCGTTGATAGTTCATGATCTAGTAAAGTAAGTAAAATTTCATTACAGGAACTATTGTACTCTGAAATATTCATTATATTAAATCGAGAAAAAAAATCTAGATCCAATTAATTTTACTAAGATATCTGAGTTCGTGGTACTCGATGCATCTATTAATTTACAAATATTAAAATAATAACTTCTCTTCTCACAGCATACGATCGTTTTCATCTTTTTCTATCTCATTTTATAATAATCAGTCTAAGTTGTCTCTTCTGAATGCGATCACAATGACTCCGATAACTTCTCGTTGTATGAACCACATTCTGTCGTACCATATTATTGTAAAGTACTATTTGCACTACGTTGGTTAAATTTTAAATAATAAGCGATCGAACTTTTTTTTTCTACAAAACAAACTTTTTGTTTTAACTCTTCTTTTATACGTTCCATTTCATTCTCCGTTTATAGATCATTCAATCAATATCTTCTATTTTAGATTTTGAAAGAGTTAATCACTCTCCCAATATACAATATCCAGTATATATGAATTAGTGTTTCTCTTTCACTCTATTTGATGTTATCATATTTAGCTGATTCATCAACTTTCAAACAAAAAGGTCGGTCGAGTATTTTCTCTCTTCCTTGACATCTAACAAATGTAATATTCTTTTCTGAAATAAGAACTTTCCCTTTATATGAAATAGTTTTTATTTTTAATGTATGTCAGGTTGTTATATTCGGTCAAATAATTGACTCTGAACTAAAATAAAAAACTTCATTTTTTATTCTTACATCTCAGTTTTCTTCTTTCTTTTCATTCATCATCAAACTACTGAGCAAATATCCTCTCTTTTGAATCTCCGAAAAATGATTGACTTGTTGTTTAAAAAATATAACTTTCTGATCATTTTTATTTACTTTAATTTTTATCTTGCTATTTATTTTATCATATGATACTGAGAAAGGATACATGTGTCATTGAGTAATTGTCTATTTAGGACAGTTAAAGTCAGATGATTAATCCACGCAAAAAAATATGCGATGTTTGCCAAAAATTAGTGTTTTCTAACCAAATATGATTCTTGCTGATGGTTGTTAGTAGTAAAACTTCTCCATTTGTAAATGTCATATTTTTCCTATCCATTCAATGTTTAATACTTTAACACTTTCTATTCGCTACTAATTATAGTATAAGCCAGTATTTTTCTTTCAAGAGGCTTTTTAATTCTTAGATTCGTTACTTATTCTTCGATAAAATCATCTAAACTGTACGTGTGATATGCCATCGATATATTTTTCGTACCATAATAAGAATCTATTTGGTGTCATATGTTAATCTATTTATTTTTCATAGCAGCCTATCGTCTGATAATATGTATAATCATTTGTATGACATTTACTATTATTTGAATCAATTTCATGTATAGTTATTTCTTTTTTGTCTAAATATTACGGTTATCTCTCACGGTCTAAACATACTATATGTAATATTATTTTTTATCCAATTGTGTAAAGTGAAATGTTTTGATTGAAACAAATATTTCACTTTTTATGCAATTTTCTACTCTTTCGCTTAGTTCACTCACTATTAAGTATCACATCCTACTATGAAGAGTCGCGTGAAATAGATTTTTATTTCTTAAAATAAACTTTTTTTGTGTGAGCCTTATGCTTTCGATGTATTTAATTGTTTAATATACAGCACTAATTCTCTGCACGTATTACAGAAACTTTTTCTACTGAGAAATCAGTCTTCTCAAATTGATGTATATGAACGAACGTATAATTAATTACTAAAGCTTGCGATTTTGATTGTTTCATATCTGTACAGTACGAAACTTTCTGCCATCTATACATATAAATTACAGTTTGCTACATAAAAAAAATCCACCTTCAGCTAATTCAAACAGCGATCGTATTCGCCAAACAGCGATCGTATTCACCAAACGGCGATCGTATTCGCCAAACGGCGATCGTATTCACCAAACGGTGATCGTATTGTTAGCCAAAGACTAGACTTGTATATACTTACAGATATAAATGTAACATCAATACAGACAAGATAATGAAGAAATTCGCATTGTGTGTTAATAGCAATATATATTTATTTCAAAAAAATATATGACTACCTATGGACTAATTGTATTTTACACCTCACACTCTTTGAAAGTTACTACTCAAATACTGCAACTGAAATGAATGCTGCGGTATTCTTAGAGCAACATTTTATAGGTAGAACCGTTCTATGTTTTGTTATCTTGTCTTAAAACGTGCTGTTTGAACATATATCTTAGCTTTCAATTATCTTCTCAATTTTTAAGAACATAGATATCTTTCTCTGAATATTAAATAATCAATCAAAATTTAAATTATATAATCATTCTGCGGTTTAATTCCTTATATGATCGTTCGTATGCAAAAATGATGCATGATAGAATTCTGTTTATATGAAAATTTAATTCGATGTTTATTTTAACAATATCTGTGGCTATTACATAATTGAACGAATAAACGATTATCACGTTTTCTATATGATATACTCAAGGTCTTTTCTTTGTATTATATCATTTTCTTTGTTGCAATCAATCAATACATCTCCAGATGATATAAATCAGTTCTTTGGAAATCGAATAATAGTACCACTAGTGTAACCTAAGACGTCTTCTTCCAAAGTACTTGTGACCAGCTTGGAAGAAAAATGTAATGATTTGTGAGACGATATAATTTAAAATATTTTCTAAATATGTAACTTCATGAGCTAGTAAAGGTACATTTCAATTTCGATTAGCACTAGATACTTTTAAAATTCGTATAGAAAAATATTTAATAAAATACTTTTAAGTAGGAGATTATTTATTTCCTTACAACATTTTTCTCCGTATAACAGAACAATTCACACTGATTCATTTTCATTGCTTGAAATCATATTTGTCAGTGCCTATCATTTTTTTTTGCTTCATATATAGAAATATATATTCTATTCTTTTTCTACAACTTAATATTTAAAAATAATATTTAACGTCATTTTGTATAAATATGTGCCATATTATTATATGTATACTTTCTTCGATATATTTTAAACGATAATCGAAACTGAAAAGATTCATTTCATTTTTCAACATTGTCTTTTTGTTTTGCTTGTATTCTATTTCATGTTTTAGTTGGTTATATGATGTGTATACTTGAATAACATTATGCAGTATATACTCATTAGTACATTGTATCTTAAGATATTTTGTTTATTTCAAATCTTTATAACGTTATCATCATTATGAAAAATATTGATTCGATAGAGTTCACTTCTATAAACGATATTTATTACTTTTCATTATCTATGTTATTTTATACATGCAAGAAAAAAATTAAAATGATGAAGATAATATATTTAGATATGCATCACAAATGAGCGAAAAAAACTATTTTATTTTAAGCTTTTCCATGTTTTATTAAGATTATCTTTCAATTGAAAAATGCGTATAAAAATCGTAATGAAAATCAAAAAATGCAATCATCAACATAATTCCCTTCTCAAGAAACAACTATTCATAATATTTCATATCTATATTTCGCCTTAATGTAATTTAATATTAGAATAAAAATCTGTCGACAATGAACATCGATGAATACCATATCGTTCATCATTTCAAGATTATACAAACATGTCAAATTAAATTAGTTACTCACAATAATAAGAAAATGCAAAGTATCATGAGAGAAAATACTTTCTTTTATAACTACTCATTAATGTCATATATCATAAAATACTAATCATCAATATTTAAATGTTCAGATAGCTATTTTTATTTTCTTTATTTCATATTCTATTTTATTCTTATTGTTTATCATATTGATTTACAAAACAAACATGCAACTATTGATATTCAATATATAATAAAACTAATATTATATCTAATCATTAAAATGAATTATGAGTTACCGCTATGTGTAAATATGTGCACGTCAATATTATGTCAATTCCAGTTCTTCTCTAATCTTTCAAATTGTTAGATTTCTCATTCAACTAATTTTCATATAATAAAATAGAAATAGATGTCGTATACTTATATTAAATATAACATATACTTATGATTATAATATTATAATAATAATAAATAAATATAAAATAAATATAATCATCTTTTCTATTTTGGTTCATAAATCTACTTCGTCATATTGTAAAATATTTTTCTATACATCATGTCAAAAATGGATAAAGAAAATTTTTCAAATAGCAAACTGAAACTGTATAATTTCTTCAACATTGTTTAAAATAGAACATTTTATTAATGAGAAAATCAAAAGAAAAAAAGAAGACCATATCTTTTCTCCAATGAATAAATAATATAAAGAAATAAATCTACTAAGATAACTCGAAGATGAATACGAAATGTGAACTGTAAACAAAAAAAAACGATTGATAGAAATATGATACGAGTATGATATGTAATAAAATGTGAGAAAAAAAAGTATTTAATTCAATAGACAAATAAATTCACTGTGTATATATATATAATAAAATAGTATAAATGAACCTGTTGAATGAAAAGTATATAGCTAATAAAAATTCGTTGTTTTTTATGTCTGATTTAGACATTCAAAATTGATCAGGAATGTTATATTAGAATCTTTTATACTATATGCCGTTTGATTTAAAGTCAAATATAAAATCATGATTGTTTATTATTTTCCTATCTATCAACTTACACCTTTCTGACGCAGTAAATATATTGAGAGAAAGAAAATGAAAACAATTGTTAATCGATATTTTTTTACAGCTGATCAACCTAAATAATATTGACTATAGTACTGATGGCTCTTATCAATTGCGATGACTATCCGATAAAAAGGCTTTGTCCGTCAAAATTTCTCTATTTAATGTACAGTAATAAATTTTAATTGTTTAAATATAAACATACAACACTTTAATAAATTAAATTCTCTAATTTCTTTATTTTTAACAGCAATTTACATCAGTGGCAATTCATCGATAAAAATACATTCAGTTTCATTGGTTATAAATAGTCTTTATTTTTTTAACGTAACATTAAAGAGCATTTATTCTTGATCGTACATATATTATCGCCGCAATTCCTTTTGAAACATGATTATAGTTTCTGATTATACATGTGCGTCTTAAAGTTTAATGGGCCATAAATCAATATTGCTTTACTTTCTAGTAAATGGCAAAACGAGTAACACCGACATACTGCATTATAATATGTATATTAGTTAGAATCACGTTAATTCTAATTATTTCTTCCTTTTATAAATTTATTAAAGACGCTCGTCTCAATACTATTTTAGTATTTTTTTATATGTTAAACTTAACTGTCAAACGAGCACACAGACTTGAAACGAATATCATACTTGTCTTAGTTCACCTATGCAACTCAATATAAATATTCAGCTTAAAAGAACAAGATTTTCCATGATAACTGTTACTCTGCACGTTAAGTACCTCATCATTGAATATTTAGAACGACTAATTCACTGTATACGAGCAAATCTACAGGCATATATATGAATTATTCTAGATCTAAAACGATATATCATTGGATTTTCCGTGTACAGTAATAGTGAACATTTTTCATAGTGAATATTTTATTAACATAATAGATGTTTGATCGTGTTTAAAACGAATAGTTCACTCGATGCCATTAGATAAAACTATTAAGAATTATTCTTCTCAGATGATGTAGAATTATTACAACATTTTCATCACAGTTAGTTCGATACTCATTACCTGTTCTTTAAATGCGTGACTGTATGATTTATATGTTTATATAATTTGATAAGGAATGAAACAGAGCCTTCTCCTTTTCTTATATACTATAAAAGGCTTTGTTACAAGTTCACTCATTATTCTATATACGAAATCACAAGAATAGTTCATACAAGAAAACGTTTACCAATTAAAATCATTACATCATGAAACTATTATGTACCAGTCAATTAGTTATCATGTGTCTCTTGCTCGTCTGTGCATATTCATTTCCATATGACAGCATTCACTTATATATGAAGAAAGATTGCTGTCAAACGTCGTTTCCATATATGTTTATATTTTCTTTAAGTAAAATACGCGATTGGGTGAACAATGTTTTTGGTTGTACGGAGAATTTACCAGAAAAGTGTCTCTTCTATTTCTTTATGATGATTCTTAGTTTACTGATCATTATTCAGTTTATTACGAGCTGCTATGGCTGAATGGTTAAGATGTTCGGCACATATCCACAAGATAATGTGTTCAAACCTCGGTGCCATCATCCATAGAATAACCTTGGAGAAGTTACTAACGGCTGCTTTGTCTCGGATCACCCATCCGATAGCACGCTGATTACATGTGACATACATAAAAATATCCTCATGGATAGTATGTGGTTAGTCAGCATGCATGGGAAGCTTAAGTAATTAAGCGGAAGGAACTCTGAGTCAGGCCGGCCTTCTGTCCAGAGCTGCAGTTAGTAATAGTTGTAGGAAAAATATCGGGCTCTTGAAACTGTCTCCGGACAGCACCCTATACTGAAAGGTAGCCGCAAGGCAAGGGTATTCTTTCTTTTCTTTCAGTTTATTACAGTTTGGTTTTATATATCCTAGAAAAAATAAGGATTCATTGAGCAAGGGTCTGACTGTAGATCCGATCCAATAGCATGGTTGACATAGGTAACACCACATCATCATAGAATCTTACATTACTATCAATCGTTTGAAATGATTGAAGAAACAAGATGTGGCTTAGTCATATCGTTAATTTTTATTATATAACTCATTTAGTGCGCATGAATTAATTAGCATTTAAATTTCCTTTTGGATGTATTCTTTATCTCGTGTCTCGCTTATAATTCCTTTTTCATCGTAATTACATGATTTTATGCTTGTACTTGTAGTTTCCTCTTCAAATATATGAAGTTTATTCAAATAAATTTGTATTTAAAGAATTCACTCATTTCACAATGTATTCATCAATACAACTTTAGCTTTAATTTCTCTTATAATTAAAATTTTGAACGTTAGTAAGGAATCGAAGAAAAAGTTTACAATATACGAGCAAGAAAATGACAGATTTATGCATGTAGTTTCAATGAATTTGAATAATTTTACTCATTATAATTTAGCGATTCAAAGTGCTCAACTCATACGCTAATCCGAATCGTGAATACGATTTTAAGATAAACGTTATAAAAAAAGTTTCATTGAAAAGTTTTTTCAGATTTTGTTTTATAATCAAGTAGCATTGCGTTTGTGTCTAAAATTTTTGCTGAATTTCACCTCTTCTAAATGGATTTATTCGTGAGGAGATAGGAGCAATCAAAACAATATTTTCATTTCAGGTAAAGCATATTCTAAGAATTTTCTGTACTTGCAATAAGAACTTATCAGCATATGACAAACAGTTTGATTGAAATATTTTCACTTCGCCTAGATGAATAATTAAAAATTTAATTTTCTATATAATGTTACAGCCACCATGGTTGAGTGGTTACGTTGTTCGACACGTATTCACAAGGTACTGTGTTCAAACCTCAGTAGCACCATCCATGGAATGACCCTGAACAAGTCACTAACGGCTAGTTGCCCGGATGACTCATCCGATAGCGTGCTGATTAGGTCACTAGTCAATATGCAGAGTAACTCGCCAACCCGAAATTCATAATCGGGGGAAGCGTTGGACGAATATGGGTGCAGATACCGTCGTCCGTAAAAAGGAAAAGACGAAAGGACCTGGCTGCTTACGTGGACCCTTTAGCGCCGGCCCCAACGGGCGATAAGCCTATGGGAGATATTATATTATATTATTATTATATAATGTTACGCTCCTTTTGAAAGATATTATGAAATATTCTAGTTAAAGTAAATGGAGCTTAATCAAGTGTTGATACTATTTACTTTGCAAAGCAATCGATTTCATATCGTTCTTTACATTCTGTGTAGATATCTTGTAATTCATAGATCATTGATGGCGACACAGCAGCGACATAATTTAAAAGATCTTTTATTTATTCATAGAAATAGATAACATACGATATCTAAGTGTGTTACTTATAATCAGAAGTATTATGTGCCATACAGAAAAAAAATTTAAGTCTAAGATTGTGCTATTTATAAAAACTCCTCCGTTTTCAACTGCAAACAATAGCCCCGACGAATATTTTCATTCACTTATTGTCACGAGGATGTCTAAAAAATCAGTACTTATACCAATAATCTTCTTGCTGCATCCAATTTTTCGTTTCTACATTAAAGATTTTTCTTGACATAAAGAGACAAGTAACGCTCGTCGCTTAGACTCGCTTGACCCTCGACTGTATGTTGTGCTCTTCCGATATAATTTACTGCTTTGCAAGCTTCAACAACACTACTCTCCAGTATTTGAAAAAGAATGGATATTATTTTTAGACCCTGACATAAAAATTGATGCTAGATTACTGCATCTTTTACACATTTTCACTCTTCTCTCTGTCTTGAATTCATCTGATAACACTGTGACTTAAGGACCAACAGGTCGCTAAAATTGTTAGAATGTATACAGTATCATGCTAATACTAATCGTATAGTGCATACAAGCAGGGCTACCAATTGCATAGACAGAGGAATAGTAATCTTATGCGGCTTAAATCCCCTCCCACACCTTTGAAGAATGATACCAATTAAGATGTTTTGATCAGCTTGAAATTTATAGACATGCGTGGCACCATTAAGGAACATCCACAATACAACATTCATCGTGATATATCAAAGTAGATATGATTTACAACTAATACATAGTTGAATTCTACTATTTTAGAGAATCAGTATAGCTTCGTTATTTGAGGAGATGTAGAATCCACACCGACGACCGCTTAAAAATGCAGTTACCAATATTGCCTAAGTTTTTATCAAACAGAATTTCGAAGTGCGTTCCCGTTCAATATTTATGGCCATTTTACTGTGCATCGCAAGAGAAAGGACGTATAACTTGCCACTTTACAACGCCACATCCAGCTTTTTTCAACTTAGGAATGAATCGTCGAAAATCTGAATAGTTAGCTATAATTTCAAACGTTAAAGCAAAATCAAATAAGTCGTGTCGAACCTGTGGAGAAAGATTTCAATTCCCATGATCGAAACTCCTATTTGAGTAAGCTGCGAAATATGTAAATGATAAATATACAAATCAGACAGTAGTATGAAAACACTCTTTCGAAAGACTGCAAAAAGCTACCTATTCTTGAAAATAATGGCTCTCCTGAGTGCTTCGAGGGAGCTAAACCTTCCATTGAGCCGATGAAATAAAAAACAACCAGGATATGATTCCCATTGAATGCAGCTTCCAGATCAGCGACTCCTAAAAGTAACTTATCCTTGAGTTCATTTTAACACTAGAATTCGATGATACTTTTGAGCAATTTTGAAACCACTTATATCTAGATAGTCGAGGTATATCTATGCATGTCTACTGCTTCTGAGCGTTCTCTCCATCAGTAAAGCAGCAGCTAGCCGTTCGTCAGCGCCCCTACGGGGCGCCACTCACGCCTAGCAGCTGCTGCTCTGCCTAACCCCCCATACAACACAATACTCATATTTCACAATTTCCAGCCCGCTGCAGTTTTGTTAAACTCAGAAAAACAAACGATTCTTAAGGCACGAAGTCTTCATTTGAAAATGGAAATTACTTATTCATTAAGTATATTTCTAACAAAGAGTGCTCCGTGACCATTTATGAGAACCTGCATTCAAGCAAAAATCGCCATTCCCAACATCAAGTATCATCATACGGAAAACCAACTCTCATTTCAATACCGAACACTTCCCAGATGAAATAGATCCGAAATATTCCCATTAGAAGCCAGTCAATTATCCACGTATCTTAAAATGATGCAAACCGTACGCTTCATCCCTGAACAAAATTCAGTTGATTGCTCAATGATTCTTCACAATCTCTGAGAAACTCCTTTTCCAGGAACATCAAAGACAAAACTACCATACCCAAAATGAAGTACGACTTCCGAGACCTCGACTATCTATGGTCAAACTGAATACAATCTACATATCTTCCAAAGCATACCCCGTTCTAGAAAATTCGTTTCAAGATTTTAAAAATCTGACTTCCGAGTCCGATTCCCCGACCCGGATTTCCTTTCGTCAACCTTTATGGACTATCAACCGTTCCTCATAAAAACATTTCCTTCATCCGAAAAATTCAACTCAAAATTTTTGAAATCTGACTTCGGATTCGGATTCCCCGACCCCGAAAACCTATTGTAAAGTTTCATAAAAAAACTGAGAAGCTTAGAAATTATGTCAACGATAACCGATGTTTTTTTGACCTGTCACAAACAGACAAACGCATTTTTTTCATATGACCCTCCCTACAGTCGAGAGAATTATACGATAACCTATAGTGAAGTTCGACCAAAACGGCCAAAAGCCTTCAAAAGAAAAAGTTCATTTTTGATTGGTCACTTCCCGACCAATGAAATCCCGACCAAAGAAATGGGCTTCGGATTCGGACTCAGGGCCATCGATAACGTATAGCAAGGTTCGACCAAAACGGCCACAAGCCATAAAAAGAAAAATTTCATTTTTGATTGGTCACTTCCCGACCAATGAGATCCCGGCCAAAGAAATGGGCTTCGGATTCGGGGCCCTCAATAACCTATAGTAAAGTTCGATCACAACGGCCAAAAGCCTTCAAATAAGAAAGTTCGTTTCTGATTGGTCGGCTCCTGGCCAATGAAACCTCAGCCAAAGAGATGGCCTTCAGGTTCGGATTGAGGGCTCTCCGTAACCTATAGCAAAGTTCCATCAAACCGGTCAAAACCCTTAAAATGAGAAAGTTCATTTGTGATTGGTCAGCTCCTGACCAATGAAGCCTCGGCCGAAGAAGCGGGCTTCGGATTCGAATTCAGGGCCCTCGATAACCTATGGCAAAGTTCGATCAAAACGACCAAAAGTCTGAAAATAAGCTAACCTTCCTTAGATGTTTTTTTGACCTCAAGCAAACAAGCAAACAAACGCATTTTAGTTTTTTTCATATGACCCTCCTTACAGTCGAGGGAATANNTGATTGGTCAGCTCCTGGCCAATGAAACCTCGGCCAAAGAAATGGTTTTCGGATTCGAATTCAGGGCCCTCTATAACCTATGGCAAAGTGCGATCAAAACGAGCAAAAGTCTTAAAATAAGCTAACCTCCCTTGGATGTTTTTTTGACCTCAAGCAAACACACAAACAAACGCATTTTAGTTTTTTTCATATGACCCTCCCTTCAGTCGAGGGAATAACGTTTAAATATAATTTAAAATAGATTCAAATAAATAAAATGCATTATAAAACAAATAGCTAATCTAGCATATGTTAAATCAAATTTCAAATC
>CAJNYU010001901.1:0-134740 GCA_905331475.1 Rotaria socialis | reverse complement strand
CCCCTTCTATCAGATTATAATTACGTTTAACAATTCCAAAAATCTAGCAACTTATTACAAACGATAGTGGAAAACAATTCTTAGGAGAGCAAATGTTGTTGGGGAGCAAGTGTCATTGGGGAGCAAGTGTCGCGGGAGCAAATATCTGGGGAGCAAATGTCGTGGGAGCAACTGACTGGGGAGCATCATGCGTGTTACCATGGGTTCGATTCCCATGAAGACCATCTTTTTCATCGTTCTGTCACATAACATTAGTGACAGTGCTTGTCTCTTTCGTTCTATACATATTAGAGCCTAACAAATATCACACTGATTTACAATGATATGTTATAATAATTCTGTTAATGATCAAGCATTAACTGTATCTGTTATTTTGGAAGGTACACGATGTGTTATCGAACAATATGACGAATATTATCGAGTTATAATAAAGTAAATTTAAAAGAAAATTTTCTAAGACATTTCTTTCTTTGTTATTTTCTTTTTAATTAGACATTGTGAAAATGGATCAAAAGTATTAGTTAAATTAATTGATTATGGCAATGAAATTGTTGTTGATACCATCATAATTATTAGAAATTGATAAAAAATTCTGTACAATACCAGCATTTGTTCATACATTTTATTTGCATGGTTATAATGAATCGATCCCCAGAAGAGTCATTCCGAGACTAGGATCCTATCGGATTCCGACAAGGATCAGACCGTGAATATGCCAAATATCCATGGATTCCAATAAAACCAACGAAATCCTATAGGATTCCGGGATCAGGACCTACAGTCGGATCCTTGGTGTAGGAATTCCATAGGATCCAGTGTTGGAAATTAACGAAATCCGACATGAACGTATGACCCTAGTGTTCTTATGAGAAAATATGCATATTCATCCCTAATTAAGAAAATGTTTTTTTCCGTCGGAACCGACAGTCAATCCGTAACCCGGAATCCCATCGGATTCTGTTGGGTGATAGGATCCGTCATAGGATTCATTCACCTGGGGATAAGTAAAAATAAGAATATGAATTAATTTCTTAAATAAAATTATTTTCCTTTTTTTTAAAGCAAAATTCGGTAAATACAACACGTAATTTGAAAAAATGATTACTTAATCAGTGGGTTTATATTACACAGCAAGGATTAATATTGAATTGATGTTATGGTGTTCATGTTACATTATGTGATAGTCGATCAGTCAACCAAATGCTTTTATCGAATTAGTAGCTTTAACTACGAACGTTTATTATTTATTTTATAAGAAAAATAAAACACACACGCTTTTATTATACAAAAAGAAAGATAATAACAACAACTTTCTTTTGTGCGCCTTTTCAAGCACTCTTCCATTCTTTAAATAAGACCTCGAATATTTTGTAAAAGCGATAATTGAGAAAGTCAAATGAATAAAAATAACATCTGTTGCATTGATACATTCGGAATATTTAATGAGTATTTCATTTTAAAAAAATTCAAATTTCATAATGGGTTGCATATTACTCATAATAAATGTATCTACTTGCAAACAAGTCCTTTTACCTTTTCGATATTATGGAAAAAACCTTATATCTCGTTCGTGACATATGTTGTGAGTCATATTTGGAGAGGGGTGTCCAAGGACTCAGGATTAGGAATTCCTCATCAGTTCCCCTATAGTTCTGTGCATACTGAAGGTAAAAATATGGAATATTCACGATAATTTTTGTTCTTACACTCATTTTCACTTGAAAAATTGTGAAAATCAATGATTTCATACAAAAATTATTTTTAAAACAGCAATATCGCAACTTTCGTGAATGGTAGAACTGTGAGGGAACCTATAGTTGATTCCCACTTCCTCTAGAAATTATCACAGCGGCAATAACAATTCCTCGACGCATTAGAAATTCCTATTTCTCAGTCCTTGGACACTGCTGACGTTTGCACACCTCTACTCATGAATCGATCATGTTTCACATTTTAATATAAGAGGAGTTAAGCTGAGAGTCTTTCTTAATCGACTAAACCTTATTCGTCCATTATTGTCGATCAAACACTTTTAATTGATTAGAAATCATTTTCACGAAAATATCTAAAAATGGGATAGATTCGTCTTTGTCATTGTCATTGTCATCGGAGATTAATTTTATAATGATTTCTTGTTAACTTTCTTATATGAATGAGGTTTTCTATGATAGAACGTCGTTGAAAATATTAGCTACGGCAAGAGTTCTTATCAACAAAAAAGTTATTGTTAGCACAATCTTTACAGCATCGAGTCGAGCGAACATGGGCGTCGAAATTCTTGACCACGCTCATGAATCCACTTAGTTGCTATCCATTTATTACCGATTAGTACTGGACAAGCTGAAAGTTTAGAAAAATAACTGAACTATTCTGAAGGATAAACGAAATATGACTGACCTGCATGCGCAGTTCTGTAATCGACTAGAAAAGGAATATAAGTCAATTAATGCTATGGGATAAAACCAGTCAATATGATACCTTCTCCAGATGCAAACATATTGTACCAGAATACTGCGCTTCGTTTCTTCGGCACGATATGACCGTCGACAGCGAGAAAGACTGTAGCACCGCCAAATTCTACATCACTCATCTAAGGAAAAATATCTTATGACAAATGAATCATGTTCTCAAATCACATATGAAACTCACGTAAGTCAACCATGTAGCTATCCGATTACCTTGACAACAGCTGAAGAGTAAAAAATTATATCAGTGAGTTTTACACTTACCATTCTTAAACGTGAAACCACCGTTTTCCAACACCTAAAAGCGACAATTATTGACGGGAAAATGCTGAATAACATGAGCTTACTTGAAAAAAATCGGCATGAGGTTGATAGTAACCACCGACGCCATAGTTTAAAACCTAATATTCAGTTCCTACAGTCAAGATAGGAGAGAAAATAATTACCTGGAGATCTTCAGCAGTTTCCATCGTCAAATTCGTAACAGCACCAATCAAACGAGAGAGTCGAGCTACGGCTGGTGAAACTCTATCGCTTAGCCAAGTACTGAAATAAAAATAATAGGTGTAAACAAAATTGAGTCAGCTATATCACATCTATAAGTTCAGAGGCAAATCAGAAGACTTGTTGCTATTTTTTTGTGAAATATGATTAATAATGAGTATTTGGATCTTAAATAAAAACATGAGTTTCATGTCCTGTGAATCTTGGGCACTCATAGCAGACATGTAAGCATGTTACATTGATGATTTTACATGATAAACCGACTTCGAAATCATGACATTAACAGAATCAATTTTCTCGTTGAAGTACACTTATTTCGCATCTATCACCAGTCTTGACGAACATTATGATCCGCATCTCAGTTAAACTTGTCACGAATCGCTGTCTATAAACAATTGGCCCAAAGTATCTCAGTCATTCCTAGGGCGACACATTTGAAACTTTTCACATGTATATCATGTTAGAAATGTAGAACAATGAGATAAGTTTGATCTTGGTATCTTGAGTTGAAGAGGAGTTATATTTTAGGACAGCAATTAAATATTTAAATGAAATTTAAAGTGTAAATACGTACTACCATAATAGTACTACATTTTGATAAGTTGACTAAATTATATACTTCGTGCCTTCTTGATTTCTAAGAGTTACAGGGAGAATAGTTGTCATAGATCATAGATTCTCTTCAACTCAAGTGATTGAGATTGAATTTATCTCATTGTTCTACATTTCTAACATAGTATATATGCGAAAATTTTCACATGTGTTGCCTTACAAATGACTGAGATACTTTGGATCAATAGTACTAGTTTAGAAAGAGTTACCTTTGTGAATAAAATCTTTGAAGAATCCTCTATCCCCCGAGAAAAAATCGGTCCAATTGATTAAAGTAGAGTAGGGATGTTGAAATTTTTTTATCATAAAGATACTTGCGGTCTACGCTGTACTGGTGGCAAGATCAACCATCAATTAAAATAAAATTGAATCAAGAGAACAAGCAAGAGAATTCAGAATCATAAAGTTTTAAATAGAATCTATGACGGTAGACAATACAATTTTCATTCTGAATGATTACTTGCTCGTAGCCAGGCATAGTTTTTCGAGAGGCTCGAATAATCAGATGGATAATGTTTCATACCTCTTACTGACTCTGTAGTCGACCGGCGTCCCAGTATTGGTGGTGGCATTGGCTATCAAAGAACGCCGCAACTATAACATATAAATTCATTTTAACTATTGTTGATTTCTAGTAATTTAATTTCGAAGGTTCAGTATCGGTTGACATATTACTTTCTTCATTATTTACCTGAGGTGTGGCCAATACTTTGATTTTTTCAATATCGGTATCGCTCACAACATCATGGAATAGAAGGATAGTTGGCTCATCGAATAATTGTTCTTCTTTGACTGGCCTTAAGATTAAATATGGATGGTTGTTATGACGGTACCGACAAAATAATTTTGCTTGATGTTTATGACTGAGCTGAGCAAAACAGAACAATACCACGCTGCATCAGTAAATTTCTTATATTACCTTAGCACGATTTTGTCGGCAGAGTGCTTTGCAGATCTCATTGAGCTCTAAGTAATTCTTTTGTCGTTGCTTTCTTACTCAAAAATTCTTCTTACCATTTGAACCGACTTTCTCCGATGAAGCTAAATAATCTTCTCTCTGATCTTTGCTCAAAGTTTGACTTTTTATGAGAGATGCATAGTAAACTTTATTTGCTTTTGCTTGAACATGATTCGGATCTAACAAAACAATAAGTAATAATGTTTTTATCAGTGTCAATCATGTTGTTTACCAATAGCAAGCATTTCTTCAGTTAGTGCAAGTGCGTTTTCAATGTTGCCTTCCTAAAAAAAGACAGATTATCGTCTCAAAATTAGCAGTGTTTATTATTCGATTATATCTGCCTGAAATGTTGCATTGCTAAGATGATCCAAAATATCGATTCGCCTTATCAATGCTCTTTTATTTTTTTCATCAAAACGGTCAAGTGCTTCTTGCATCCACATTAGTGCATAATGGAAGTCATTATTTGTATAGGCCAGATGGCCAATGTGATAGCACTCATCACCTAAAGAACAAACAATATAGGAAACATCGAAGTTGCTCGAATCACGTACTAGTCAATTTTTGGGATCTGAACTTCAAATCAATTTCCCCATTGGCCATTTGACTTGTTGTAAATTGATAGGTATCTTGTAAGCGTAACAGAGAGGTGCCGGTTCCTAGTTTTTAAAGAGAAACGAACTAAATATAGCTAAATTTTAATATTCCATCCACCTGTTAAATCTTCCAGTGATGGAAATAACCAATTTCTATGAATGATTGTTCTTATATCTAAATAATAATAAGAATCTTATTAGATCAACCGAGAAATAAATATTGGCTGAATAAATGTGCCTGGAGACGTCATTTCTTTGATATGATACCATTCAGTAGTGAGGTGTTTGAAGAAAAGGTAGACATTGATCGGATTGCTGAAGTATTGTTCTTCCTTGCCTCGAGCTTGAGAAAGTTCATTGTTGATAACGCTGAGAAATCTTCAATACAAATAGCGATTTATCAACTGCCCAAAGAACAGAATACCATTATTTACTTTTCTATATGAACCAATCGTGCATGTTCGTTTTTCAAATAGATTTTCAGTTGTTTTGCCAATTCGCTTTCAGTATCAAGTAATTGGATGACATGAGCAATGGATGTAAACACTTCACTCCGAACACACATGTTTCGCTCGACAGTAACAAGAAAAATGTATAACCAGATGCGATGCATGTTTCCTATACGCTGTTGACAAAAACAGAAACAATACGAATCATTAGATGGCATTTACCGATCATTTGTACTGATCTTCTGTACTGATGAGCTAGAGAAAACCACAATACATTTATGCCGTCTTCATACTATTGTCTTCTTATAAGCTAGAAAAGTCTTTGTACTCCATCTATAAATGCCAAAGAATACTAAAAAACTAAGCCACTCTAATGTTTCACTTATTCAATTGAAGATAGTAAAAAATTGGATCTTGAAGTTTTAAGATAGTGTAAACTCAGATACATGCGTCAAATCAGAAAGCTAAAAGATCACCTCGGGCTCAGGTCATCGGTTGATGCATAAAATTTATGTTTAGAAAAATTTATGTTGACAGGTATATCGTGAAGGTGTGAACTTCAAGAAGACCGAAAACAAAACTCACCCCAGAGATTCATTTTGATCGCACATTCTGAAATGGGCGATGGATAAATTTTGTGAATAAGCAAAAGGCTGTAGGAAGACTGAAGATAGGTGCGTCTAGGGCGGTGATAACGCTAATGTGGACGAAGTCTACACTCAGACACTCTAAGATCCCGTGTTCATTACAAGACAATAATTCATACGTCACACAAATCAAATAATGCAGGTAGAATTATAAATGTAGAACACTGGAGTTTGGTTTCGTTTCATTTTGAGTGCATCATATATGACCCTGATGATTTCCAAGTTTTGGGTCAATTTACCTAGACTACAAGTGTTCCATGCAACTTCAACCAGCCTTTTGCATTTTCGAAAAGTTTACCGATTTTTCTTAAACCTTCTCCTTAAATTTCAACTTCAAGGGTTTTTATATTGTTCACAAATGTTATCGCATTTTGTTAGACTTTGCCAGGCTCCCATTGGATTTCCTTGCACTTCGTAAAGAGGTTCGCCTTTCACCCATTGACAACTACCATTTTTTATGTCACAAGAAATATAGACTGTAAATATACGTGCATCATTATGAATTACTACGTTCTCTGTAATTAGGGAATTTGAACACATCTCTTCTCGAAAATAAGATCATGAGAAAGAGTTAACTGTACCGGTATATCGTTTCAGACCAGACTGAAGAAATAGTTCAGTCCTGTTACAGTACATTCTTACAGCATATACCTCGATCCTCTCTATTTTCTTTTCTTTGATGATTTCTTTGTTCATCTGATATCTTCAATATCATGCTGTCGTTTCTGTTACTTCTTTTCTTTAGCTTTGATTAATCTTTGTATTCTTTCCAATTTTCTTCGTGCTTCATGTTTGTATATAAAAGCTTGTTTTTCGAAAAATAGATAGAAAAATAATAAAACCTTTACGTCTCTAACTGTATACGCTACTCTCCGTGAACGTGAATCCTAATAGATCCTTTATTCAATATTCACTTCTCAATTTTATCAATATAAACTGATGTTAATGCTAGATCTATGGTTACGGAGAAATGCGTGACATCGCGACTTACCTGAGAATAATTATTGCGAAAAATGCTCGTTTCTGTATTGCTGTTTTGTGTCGCTTTCTCAACTGTATTATGGCAAATGTTGACGAATTTAAGCGGTTTTTTTCGTTTTCTCTCTCGTCCATACTAATTCTTTTAAAAGCTACGACGAGACTTCACCTTCTATTATTACAGTCATTTCATTCTGTAGCTGATGCCATCAGATGTTTCTCTTAAAGAAGGGTGTTGGTACGTGTGTGTGTATGTGTGAGTGAAAATGCAGACGGCGAATGTGCTGCATTAATACTCATACCATTACCCTTTAAGTTTTACGAATGTAAAAGAAAAGTAAACAGTTTGTCAAAAATTTACATTTTGACTTGAAAGGGCTTTCATGTAAACGTGACTCGTTCTGATTCATAAAATGACATCGAGCAAAAACTTTTCTTCTTTTCTGCATTCTTCTGTTGACTTTTCGTTATATGTAACGGTACAAGTTTCAATTATACAAGGATGAGCCACTTTTCGGATTACTATGAAATAAAAACTAAAGGAAATAAAATAAAAGCATAAATATGTTTCTTATGTTCCTCAAAATATATACGTATAACAGTATCCCTCTAATTGGAAGAGGTGTAGCTTTTCGATATTTTTATGTCACGAAATATTACATTCATACAATTTGAATCAACAGAAAATCACAGTTACAGAAGTTGGAAGTCAACGTGGCCAGAAGTGAAAACGTTGAGAAAAATATTAAAATCGATTTTACTGGGATATTTTCAATAAAACATCTTGTTATATTGTTATTTCTAAGTGAGATCCGTTTGAACATCTATTTACACCTTTTTGCGTATGAATTTACTTCATCACCTTGAAATGTTTAATGACAATTACACATCATTGATCAAATATTCCCTTCGAGCTTTGAAAATAGTTGCCTGACGAATGATCATATTGGTGAGTCATCTATAGCAACTAAAATATTTTGCTTTAGTTCTGATCAACTTTTAATATTGAATGAATATCAAATAAGAAAACTTTCTTATTTATAACTGCATTTATCTCTGCTCAATATAGCCTTGATTCAATTGGAATCGATCAGGGATACTAGTTACTCGCTTCTCAACTCGTCTATCGAGATTTTCTGTTTGCTCTTGATTAAATTTCATTTCATTTCATTTGGTACGATAAATATTTATTAATGATTTGATGTCTCCGAAGGATTTCTTGAGAAACTGAATTAACCACTAGGGTACATACAGCAGATATAGAGATACAGGAAGCATAGGAGCTATAGGAGCTATAGGATTTCGGATTTTAACAGAAATCAAAATGAATTATGAAGGCTAGTGGAGCCAACTCCCTATCGCATACCCACATGTAGCCATGTGGCGCATGTCCCTTCCCCTTCTCCGCACCCACACCCACACCCTCTAATATCTTCTATTTTTTACCGTAACGCTTAATTGAATTTCTGATGAAATCCTCAGAAGACATCATATGAGTCCTTTTCATTTAGTTTGTTAGTTTCTATGATCTTGAGAACAGTCATGCATTAGATACTCATTACGTTTCTAAACAATCAAAAGTTAAGAAGAAAATCAATAACGCTTATCGTTATAAAAAAAAGAAAGGAACAAAAATACTATTAAAATTTCAACCGATTCGTATGTAGGGCTGGAATCAGATTGAAACGCATTAAGCAATCGTTTATAATCATGAGGTCTCGATCCATTTTCAAACAGCTTCAATAAACAATCTACGTAAAAACGTCGACATTACATTGATTAAAACTTTCTAAAAACTAGAGTTAAATTGATGCAAACCAGATGGAAATGTTTCATGCGTCACAGAGAAAATAAATTGAAATCTGACAATCATAATTGATTTTGATGGATTTGAATTGTATATTTTTACATGGGTATAGACTTCATTTTGCCAAAAATATTTAGCCTACCCTAGACTGGACTCGTTTATATAATCAATTGTTTCTATTGAAATATGATCAATTGATGAATATTTTTCTCTGCGTAGCCACTCGTAGCTAGATATTTATTTGGCACTTTAACGTCACAAAAAAAAACAATAAAAGTTCTTGATTCGAAGTGCAGCAAATGCTTTTTTTAAACGAAAATCATGATAATGATCCACAAATTGACAAAAAAAAACTAAGTTCAAATCAGGTTTGTTGTTTACAGTCATTATATTTACACAGCATGAGTATGCATTGATGTTGGTGGAACAATGATATGATAAATATTATTATTTTCTTTATCTAAATCAAATGATTGATTTTGATTATTCATGGATGGTGTCATAAATTCCAATGCGCTAAATGTCGGTGATGACCAGCCACCTTTTTGATGAGTAAAACTATCTCGTTTTGTTGATACACGTTCAGTTATTTGCTTTTGTCGATTACCGGATAAAACTGCTTGTCGGAAGGAATCAGTTCGATGAATTGTTTTATTTTTATTTTCTTCATTAAGTGGCAACTGATAGAGCATTGACATCGACGATGGAAATGTATCATGCCGTTGATTTGGTGAAATATAAAGTGATGATGTTGATGAAGCATATGACGGTGAATGGGATTTTTCAGCTCTTTGTTGACGTCGCTTTTGTTTGTTATTTAACCATAAAAATGCACCCAAAAGAACAACTACTGATGTACCAAGTAGACCAACTACAATACCAAATATTATTCGATTACGATCATCAACAGAACTACTGAAGAAAAAAGGAATAATTTATAGAAAAAATGAATATTTTTCCTAGCTGCAATTTTTACTCGTTCATATTTAGTGTCTTTGATGTTGTTGACGTCATCGAACAATCGATACATTGTCCATTTATACAACATTGCTCAGATGGACAACGCTGTACATCATTATCACTAATCGAACAATTATTTGAATTAATTGGTAATTGGCAAATGAAGACATTATTTCGTTGAAATTTAAATGAACCTGATGGACAAATACATAGATAGTTGCTTGTTCCATTGCACCATGTCACACAGCGTGATGGAAACGTTTTACAATTCGAAATACTCAACATATCAGCACAATATAATGAATCGGAGTAAGATACAAGAGCACTTGATAACGAATGGCAAGTGCATGTTGATGACGAGCAATTTGTTAAAGAAGGTGAACCACATATATCATTCGTTGGATTACATGAACTTCCTAAACAATCCAAATAGATCAGTTTTAGGAAGAACAAAAGTTAGCTCCGAGTTTTAAATTTCATTTCATTTTATCAGAAATTTTTAAAAGAATTACAATTAAATCGTCATTTGTCGCTGGCATATTTGAATCTATTGAACAAGTAAAATCTGATTCTTTTATTCTCTAATTTGAGTCGTATCTTTTACATTAAAATCACGCAATCTACTTTATTATCGTAGAAAAAATTACGTTCTGTATTCTGTTACATATGAAAACAATAGACGAAATGTAAACCCATGGATATTTAATCAGTCCTTTGCAAAATGTTGTCTTATTGTTGTTTAGTTGCAACAAGTTAGTCAGATTGAAACTGATCAGAAAATAGAGTACATTGAAATACTTCGCATATTGTAGCAAAAAAATGGTAAACATCTACAGTGTTACTTGTAAATGTCTAAAGAAAAATTCAAAGATCTCATATTTACATTTCACTTATCAGAAGGGGATTACTAAGCTACAACGGCTTATAATGTCTTCGTTTTTTTTTCTTCTTCATATTGACATTTTGATCAACACAACAGTATAATTCAAAACACAAGAATTGTCGATGTTTCCTTCTGTTATTTGCTACAAGTAAAATTTAAACTTAAAATTCTTTCTTTAGAGGAAACGTTCTGAATACTGACGATAACAAGTTAAAGTTAGCAAAGTGTTCTGACTCAATCTATTCCCCGATCACTTTTCTATTAATGATCATGGTAAAAATCTATAAAGACATGATCGAATTTATCCTAAGTAATTTAGAACATAGTGAAAAAAAGTTTACCCGCCATCAACAGGGACATACTAGCATCTCATTAATACAAATGAGATCCATACTAATCTACATATAGAATAAGAAAATCGGCATGTACGTTTTATATCTTAGAATAAAAAGAAGAATGATTAATTCAATCAAGGGATCAAATGAAGTTGTTTTTTTTCTGTTCTTTAATATTCATTAAAAAGAATAGGAAAACATATAATATGTGCTATTTCTAATATGCAAACATGTCTACATGCTTTTAACATATATATATATATATATGCCAGTCTACTTAGAAAAGATTTGAATATATTTCTACAGCTATCATAATAATAATAAGAAGAAGAAGAATTCTTCGTAAACTTACCAACAGGTTTTTCATATTGTATTTGAATATTGAAAATCGTTTTTGGATCCGTCGTTTGTTGTCCATTATTCAATGAGCAATTACTTATCTCATATCGTCCTTGTTTTAAATATAAACCCATTTGATTAAATGGAGTTCTTGTAATTGTTGACATATAATTAAATGGTGTTAATTGTACACGTATGGGTTCAGAATCTCGTAATGCCGTTGTTGTACCTGTAATGGTTTTCAATTGGCAAGAGTGAACAATAGATGCACAATCAAAGATAACAGGAAAGGGCACAAGATAATTCGATGTAGGAAATCGATATATAAGGCCAAATTCAAACGATGACAATGAAAATGATGAGGGTGTAAAAGCGAAATTCGCTGTAAGACTAATTGATGTATAATTATTAAATTGAAACTGATCGGAAACTGCAGCGTTTGAGAGGTATATATCATTTAAAAATGAACAATTGTGAAGCCAATTCGGTGTTTTCGCTGTTGTTATTTGGCAATTTCCCACATGAATGTAAAGAAAAAGAAGAAACACAATAACCATCGCACAGACAATACACCATTGCAGCGTGTCGTAGAGCAAGAACAATGGAATCAAATGTCTGAAAGTGATGTAGTTTAGTTACAGAAAGAGAGAGAGGTTGAGGGAGAGAAAGAGAGAGAGGTTGAGGGAGAGAAAGAGAGAGAGGTTGAGGGAGAGAAAGAGAGAGAGGTTGAGGGAGAAACAATATACAAAATTATGTTCAAAGATGAAAGTTTGTCACTTGGTGTGCATTATCGAGAAAGAACGAGCGAGCATTAATGTGAGACACTTGAACCAAGCAAAGAACTGAAGAGAACGCCATTTTTTCTCTTTCTCTCTCTCTCTCTCTCTCTCTCTCTGTTTGTACTCTTTTTCTTCAAAATGTTAAACAAGACAAAAAAAATAATTATTTAATAATATTAACTATTTTAAACTATGTAATAATAAAAATCATTGAACATTAAAAAATAACCTGATCGTATGTCACTACTATGTCAGCTTATCGTAATGCTGCATTAAACGACTTTAAAATATTCTTTAGAAAAATAATTGTATAATAATATGTTCTCATTGTGTTTTCGACTAGTGTTAAAAAACACTTGTCTTAGAAAAATACTTCTCTCATTTAAACACTTGAATGACAAGTTTAGCACTATTAACAATAGACAAAATAATAAACTTGCTTACTCTCGATGTACTCTAGTTCAAGAAGATCAAAGAAAAACATTCAAGACCTGTGCGTATCGAAAACTGTTTTTTTCTTTCTTTTCGTAATCGATCAATAGATGGAGAAAACACAGGAAGAGATTACTCGATTTAATTATGCGAAAGCAAAATTTTTCTTTCTTTGTCTATGCGACTTTTATTCGATGAACAAAACTCACTCATCATAGTGAATTAGTGAAATCGAATTTACTTTTTAACATGTATATGATAATAGACGCTAGTGTTATCGATTTACTACGTATAAGACCGATTATAATGATTGCGAAAAAAAAGTGTGATCACCTCTCTAATCTTTACGAGATTATTTGAGCACTGCTCTTTATCCATTAGGGCATACTTTTCTCTTACGAGCTATCGCTCGATCAGTCGGTGCGTTCACTTTTCTTTGCATACCTGACTGAACTTAAATTGTCGGTAGATTAGTATCATTTAAAAAAAGAACCGCTACTGTCGTCGTTGGTGCGAATAATTTCGTGTGTCAATATTTTCTAGTGAATATTTAATTCGAATCCAATGCTACAAAAATGAGCAATACAACAGCATTTAAGACACTGCCCTATGAAAAGAGGTATGCATGATTATTCTTTCTTATGCTTCTATTCCTTTTGTTACACAGCACGCGATGATTGATGTTACACTTACATATGTACATATACCATGTAATTATTCATTAATGACTTTTAAAATGTGTGTATTTACAATATGATTACATATTACCTTGGTACCAAACGTCTAAATCTAGAGAAGATGGAATTCTGTGCCTTAAGCTTTTTTAATGAATATTTAACTCATGTTCATGTTCATATAAACGATGGGGACAGAATAAATCTTTGCCTTCGCACGTCAATATGTATATAAAAACAAAAGAAATGAGAAAACTAACCATTACAAACTGAGATGCATATGATTCAATCTTTCATTCAGTATCTGTGATTTTCTTTTCTTCTTCTTCGCGATTCTTTTTCATAAAGAATATACATCATGTGTATATATTTCTAACATATTGATGGAACAAGATGAACAATTCATCATGCTCGAGAGGTGAATTTAAAATGTGTAGGTGTTGTTTGATGTTGAAATATTTATACTTATAGTGGCAGGGCGACAAAAGTGGACACTTGTCGTTCTGTTATACATACAAACATGAGTAAAAGAACTAATGAAATTAACGAACATAGACATGTATACGCATGAATATTTTATGTCTGTCTAACCGACAGTCAATGTTCAACTTCAACGCACAATTTTAATAATAAATGTTTCAGCTTAAACCGCAAGAGAAAAAAAAAGAAAGGATTTGTTTAGTTATAATCACGTTAAATAATATTGATAAAAGTCAAGCAATTAAAAAAAACAAAAATTTTTGAAATACGATAAAATATTAATATTTATTTAAGCTATATTAACTTATTTATTTCTAAATAGATTTAGTCTATTATTAAAATAGAATAATTCTCTTTTATTCTCATTATAAAACGTATCATACATGTCTCATTCTCATTTTCATCAGAAGAGTAACACTTTACCTTGAAAACGGATAATAGCAACATGTCTAGGATAATCAATAGTTTAAAGCTAAATTCTATTATGACGCGTTATTTATAGCATTTTGATTACTCTGAGCAAAGCTTTCGGATAAAATCTAAAATAAAACTGAAAATCTTTTTGTCTCATTTAATTTTTTCCAACAGCACAAAGGGATTTCTATTAATAGAAAAAACATCTTTTTTAAGAAAAGAGAAATCTCATTCTCATCGAAACATGGCTCTACAGCTATGAAGCATGTACCTTCTGAAAAGCAAATACTCTATAATAATTGTCGATAATCATAACTATGATATCCTATTACAAAAGCAGATATTAAGATAATAGATCAATTCTACTTATTTTTACTATTCATGTTTATTCTATAATGACAATGGTCGGTGTTAACTATGGAACTTAACCGAGTGTCGCGTCTGTTCCAATCATTTAAATTCTATATGTTCTTCGATCTCATTTTCGCATTATCATTATTATCAGCATTCGTTTGGTTTCTGTTACATAGAATGATGTTGGGAGACAACCTTCATTGACATACTAATATCTATTTACATTGATATTCAATCTGTCGTTTTTATTCTTCTCTTTTTACCATCATGAGAAGCGAGATGAACATAACTACATGGTTGTGTCGCTTTTTTTTAATATTCCTATTTCATCTAATGTGCATTTTCACACGTAAAATTGAAAAATAACCTCTGAACTATAAAGATTTTCAAGATTGCTCTAACACAAGCACACAGAGACAATTTACATGTATTCGTACAAGTAGATTATTGATAGTTGAACTAATCGACAACAAAAATTATCATGGACACAAGAGATAATTGATATACAAGATATCGATAAGTTGCGCAATTGACTTAGATTGAATCTTATGTATACCAAAGTTATTATAAAGATAGAGAAACGAACAAGTGAGTAGTATTTAAGTAGATTCAATCATACAAATAATCTATTTGCGCGCTATCACGCTCCATTAGTCCAATAATGATTATGCGAGGTTGAAATTGATTAGTAGAATTCAATTAAAGAAGACGAGAAAATAATCAATCTGATATAATAGTCTGTCGCTGCAAGTAATGAAGATTTATTGATTTTGCAATATTCAGATATTGAATTTCTATTGTGTATCAACTTAAAAGCAATGTAAACATATATCCAGTTCTTTATAAATGAGCTTTCTCCTTTTAATCATTCTGCAATCTTCTTTAGTTGTCATTATTCTTAATAAGTTTTTATTGTTGTCTCTAGTCGTTTGTAAAATACTCTCGTTTCGTTATGACTAAATGAATGGAATATATGACTGATCTGTTTTTTCTTTAATATGAGTTTAAACGATTTACCTTGTCTATGAATAAATGTGAAAAATGTTCATTTGAACAAATGTATAAGATTGAAAAATCAATCAATCAATCAAATTATCAAGTGTTACCTTGGCCAATACTTTTCTTTTTTGAAGTATCATCATTGACTTCAATTAAAGAAAAAAAAAACGCTACTTTCAAAATGAAAGGAAACAGTGCTGAACGAGGAAAAAGTCATTTTGCCAAGTAACCATACTTCATATTCACTTATATATTTTTCCTTGAACAAAAACTCCATGCTTTTATTATTACTTAACTTTCATATAAAAAACGATAATTTATGAAAGTAAAAATTTAAATCTATTTATTATCACTTTATCTCGAGTCTTGAACTTTTTTGTTGGTTCGTAGAATGGAACAGTTGACAACTTTTTTTCCATCAGAAAGTTACAAAATATAATCTACTGTCGCTTTTTTTTGTTTAATTAAAACTAAAGCTTCATAGCAATACAAAATTTTTAAAAAGTTATTTTTTTATACAAGTTAAATTCTGTTCAAATTACATTTATCACGTTCCCATCCATTGATCACGTTTCAATTAATAAATAACAAATAATGTTATTTTGAATGACAACCAGTTTTTAACTATTGCTCTATTAACTTATCTAAAAGGCTCAATGTCTTCATTGGCTTCAAGTACTTGAAATTGTAAGAAGCAGGTCAAAGTCGGAGTTATCATCTTTAACTTGTTTTGAGGCCCAATACAATTATTGTCTTTATAATTACTACACAAGTGTCTTTTATAAAACCATAGAAACATACTGGGTAGTTTATCGTGATCAATACCCTTTATGATTGTATGTGCGCATTGTATGAAATCCAAGATGAAATAAGGCTTAGTATTCCAATGCTTAAATCAGTAGTAAGCCGGAAGTTATAAACAAATTACAGAGCGATTTAAGCATAAAAATAATAACATATATTTTAAGACTGCACTCTAAATGAGATGATGTTATTTCACTTTTTTTTAAAATTGACTCAATTGCTCGACTATAGTTAAAAATCTGTAGTATTACTCAACGTTTGCCAACATGTATTCATTGATGACTGAAAAATAGCTCAATTTATTTAGTCAAATGATTATGAAATAATTTCATCAGCGTTTTGTGACAATAGTAATTTGAGATTAGTAAAGTTATAGAAGGAATTATAGTCAGATATATGAAGAGACAAATAATCTAAACAAATTTTGATATTTACTGTGTAACTGTAATAATAAACTTCAGTGAACTACTTTAACTCAACAGTATAGAAAATAGTTTTTTTTTCATATGCAAATTCCATGACAAGAAATTTTTCTAAAAACTCACTACTTACTGGAAAATTCTCATTGATTCGATGAAGAAAAATCTTGGCATCCGTTGAGCAGCTGCTCCACTGTGTAAGCATGACACATTCAAGCAGATGCTTCTTTTTATGTAAAAAACCGTTCGCTGATTAATTAGAAAATGTGGAATCATCATAGATGATGTTTCTCGAATAAAAAAAATACTAATGGGAAAGAAGATAGCAGAATATTCAATTAATCTGATAGATATCAGTGTGATGCGGCACTACATGTAAAAAATGAAAATTTCTACGAATCAGACTTAAGGTGATATATCTTTTTAATCGCATTTATCAGATCTGAACTGTCATGGTATATTTATTTAGGGTATCGAAAGATACGTCGCTTCTGGCTCGATTTTGTAGATTATATTATGCGAGCAACTTTTTGTTTTTATCTACCTGAGTCTTACTGTACTCTGCAGTGTCACGATCGAATTTATAGATAAGCAACATATTTTACAATAATTTTATTGTCGGCCTGAAGAAAATTCCTATTGTAATTTTTAAGCTATTAGAGTAGTAAAAGACATCTAAATCAAGCGTGCATTGAGGCAACATCCTGATCTTCCAATGTGTTGTGGAGAATAATTTTCTCTTTTATTCACGAATGATTTCATAGTAATATTTGAAACATGAAGTTCATTTCAGTAGTTCTATAAAAACATCATGAAAAAAAAAGAAAGCTCTGAGCGATTTAGACATTCCCTAGATAGGGCATTTGTCAAACTTGTCAGCTTTATCATTTAAAGCCTTTAACTTGATAAGAGAGAGAGAGAGAGAGAGAGTCTAATGTTTTCAAGGGACGTCACGCAGCCTTGAGTCGCGCAAACAGAAAGAATCAATGTTCTTTCTACATTTGATCAATAGAGTGTCATATGCGTCATTGTTTGAATAGCGTCCATTTTGAATCGAAATAGGTTTATTTATGAATAAAAAAACCGAAACACAACAGAATAAGTCTAAGATTAGATGTATACAATATTTTGCTGTTCTTTTTTTTTCTATTTTCTGGCATTGATTCAATTTCTGTTTCTACATTTGTAGAATTATCTATTGTTGTTATAACCTCAGATGCTCTAAAAGAGAATTGATCAATGCGATAAATATTCTTTAAGCGTAATATTTACTCAGCTGTCATGTCCAAAACAGTTGTATCTACTGCATTTCTGATCGGAAACATCGAAGACAATACTAATTCTGTAGGACTATAATATAAAACTATGTTCGTATGTGATGAAAAAATCTAAAATTTACCTTCTTATAGTTATTTGCATTTCGTTATTGGCAATATCTGTAACGCTTTCATCAGCTCTTGACGTAATCGCTGTTTCTGTAATAGGTACAGTTGCCATAACTACTGGATTTTCTGCAGTTAATGATTGGCAAGTTATTATAGTAGTTGCAGTTGATTCTAATAATTGTTTTAATTCTTGTGAGTTCAATACTACGGATTGTTCTGTAAGCTTCACAATATCTTGTTCAGCTTGGTTTCGTATTTCGACTAAAGCACGTAAAGTGTCAGTATTTGCTTTAGCAATCAAAGTGTCAAGTAGTTGCTTAGCTTCGGACATGATTATTTGTTGTTTAGATTGTAAATCATGTTCTAAATCAGATAAATTGTGGACTTTAACACTGTCCAATACTTCAGCAGCGCTTTGCAATTGTAGTTTATATTCACTTTCAATGATTGAATGACGACAAGTAATAATTGTTCTTGTTGATGTTGAATGTTGGTCAGAACATCAGTGATAGACATTTCAATCTTTTTAATAGCAAAAAAATGGATTTCGCTGAAGCTCTGAAAAAAGAACAACAATAAAAGGACTTTTTGATTTAATTCATTTGTAAGTGCTCGACAATATTGATCAACTTGTGCATGTGTTGTACTTAATTGTGATAGTAAATAATGAATATCAAGTTTCTTATTGACTATAACTTGTGTTTGAGCTTCAGATGATATAAAAGAATTAACACCGACATCTTCAGCAATAGCCAATATGTGAAGATGTTCAGTAGGAATATCAGTGGCTTGTGTTTGATTCGTTGCAGTTGTCTCTGGTTCTGGATCAGGATGCGTATCATCTAAAGTGTTACTTATAGTCGCCATGTTGATATCTTATAGAACAGATTGTTTAGTCGATTTACTGTAGAATTTCTCGTATGCGTAAATGAAATGACGAAGGCGTATGCGACTAAATAGTTATTTTATTTTCCTTCTGTTGTATATTTCCTTCAGATAAATTTTCTCCGGGTCTAGAATTTGTTGCTATTGCATTAGTAATAGAAAAGTTTCTTGTTTGTATTCCTGTTCCATGACTAATCAGGATCAAACGCAATTGAGAAGCGCGGAGAAAACTACGTTTATTGCCATTACTGTTCATGCTCAAATAAAGTAAGGAATTCGATCTATACACACTAGTTGTTAATAAAATTTTACCATACAAATAACAAAATTATAAAGATAATAATCGCATAAAATATCAACTGAAAATAAATATTTTTGTTTTTGTTCAACCACGATGAATTCAATCAAGTTTATTGATTGAAAAAATTATTTCGTATTTCACATCACCTTTCTATCATCAATGAGTATATCAAGAGTAAACAGTACATTATTCTACGACTGTAGAGTAATAGGATCTGCGGAATTCAACAAATGAGTGCATGTAATCATAAAATTATGAAAAGAATCCTTCCATAGGTTGCCGATGGAAACCATTAGATTTTTTCTAAAAATAGAAATTCAATTTGTGTATTTCGTTATTTAAATAAAAATCATGCATAAGAAGCATTTTTTTCCCTGACTGACGCAATTAAATATACTGGGGAAATGTTGACAAGGTTACTAACGAAAAGGTTTTTAATAACAAAATTTTCTTGCAGCAAAACGAAAGTTAAAGAAGCTTTTCTTTTTATTTCTAATGTTTTTTACTAATTCCTAAAAGAAATTCATAATAAATATAGACAAGTAAATAGTGAAGCATGCAAGTTAGCATCTTTGTTAACTTGTGGTGATTGATTCAGTTACGTTTTTTAATCAAAAATAAGATTTGTTTCTATTTCTGTAAAGAATATAAAACTAAAATTACACGGCAATTAGAGTTCTGGTTGGTTAGGATGCAAAAGCTAGATTTCCTGTTGTTTATCTTATACGATCTGGATGTAAATCGACAGAAGAACAATATCGACACACTTGCATCTTACATAAAATCTAGACGTGTAGTGAAAACATTAGAAGGTATACATTATTTTATATTTTTATTGTCAGAATTCATACATAAAAGCTCGATAGGACAAGCCACGAATGCTATTATTTGTTAACTATATATTTGTACGTTTGATTGTATTTATATGAATGAAAAACATATAGAAGTATAATATGGTCATGACTAGTAGTGTAGGTTGTAGAAAATTTTGAGTTGCCGGATGTGGGTGTGGCACTTTTTTAATATAACTAATTATACAGATATTCCTGGCACATGCGCTCTTCCGACAGTTGGCCCTGAGGTATTTCATTTTCCATTATTTTTAGTTAAACCAATGACATTAAACGTATATTCTTGTTGATCTTTATCTCTATCAGCATTTCTCCATTACCACAAGAATATATGATCTTAGGATTTCGTTCATATGTTATCCTTTACTATCAAGTCCTTGATAGTATCGGAACGCTGTCTACTAAACTAATAAACATAGAAGAAAAATCATGATTATCAAAGAAGAAAACAAATCTGATCGATTGCTTTTTGTCCATTAGAATATAATTTATATCTAGAAATTAGGTCATTAGCGAGCATGTTTGAGACATAGGTATCTATCCTTTTAAATTTAAAAAAATAATTTTTCTTTTTATTCAATCATTAGCAATTCGATTTGAACGTTAAACTGACTTCATTCTATAAGCACAATATGTGTCACAATGATGGTATCAATTGTCCAATAGCTGTACATGTACTACCTAAATTTGATCCTTGATCATATTTCCACCAAAAGCCTATTTCAATATATTCATTTTGAACAACATTAAATATCTGCTGTACATAAGTCGGGTAATATTTTGAAGCTCCGTACAAATAACCATCACCCGTGTGAGCTAAACCTGTTGTTGTATCAACATAAGTATTTGGCGTCGAATTTAATGAAATATTGAGTATCCATTCAGTTAAATTCGCTTCGAATCCACCATTTGTTATAAGTTGAACACTATTATTTTGTATTGCGCTAATATCATCAAAATACCAATGGCCAGATTCTGTATCATGTTGAAAAGTAAATCGAATGGTATATGAGGTTGATGTTGCCATTTGATAACATGAAAAAAAATTATAAGAAGCTTGTCCGGTGCATAGAGGGTCAGTTATATTGAACATTTCCATAGAGCATAGCGTGCGATTTTCTGAAGATAATGGAATTGATATTAGTTTGAGCTCTAAACCTGAAAAGAAATAATCAATGTAAACTGACACTTAGCAATCTGTAGAAGTGACTTTAAAACTTGTAATCACAATTTTTACTAACAAAAAACTTACTCTTTCCACTTGAATTAGTAGAGTCAGTAGAACCGCCTAAAAAACGGAAAAAATATTTCTCTTAAAGAAATCAAAGTTTCTTCACTTACTGTGAACAACGAAAATCGTAACAAAAAGTGCAACAAAAATACCAATAACGAGAAGTATTGATATTATCGTAATTATAATCAAGATACGTTTCGACATCCATGTATTCTTATCACTATTTTGATAATACAATGAATTATTCTTGCATGTTCATAAAATACTTACCTGTCCCTAAATTCTTCCGTTGAACAATCTCCTGATCCACTGATTGATTTTGCTCTTGGTGATGCCACCGATGTTTCTAATGATTCAATATCATGAATCTGTGTTGCACTAGAGAAACGCGATAGAGGAGTAGGTCGACCATTGTGAATTGATGCTGGATTTATTATGGTTTCATTAGGCAATCGATTTACATTCTATATGAATTTTTATAAAATAGAAACTTTTTTTTTCTAAAACAAAAACGAATAAAACTAACTTGATTTTTACTGTATTTCTTTCGCGTTTTATGTAGTTTGGTATGAACAAATTGAGATGATGATTGCTGAAAGAATTCAATGGTATTTCAATAGAAGTCTATTTAAAAGAAAAACAAACTTCTATTGGTTCTACTCTGCTGAATTTTCTCGATTGGAAACGGTGTTTTTTCTTGAAATGATAAAATAACGAAAGATTAATTAATTAACTTTGTTGATAGATTTCATCTTACATTTGATTCTTGTTTTGTATCTGCATACCAAAAATTATTATGAGCTACACTCGGCTTTCGATTCACTTCTCTTCCTTCTATAACTTGTAAAACCCATCTACCTGTTTGTGTTTCTTTTACTTTATCAACAACAGTATATTCATCATGATGTTTTGGTGGCGCTTGTGAACTTAGCTTTATAGGTTGAACAGATACGTGACCGAAATGATCAACAGTTTTGGTTAGACGAGTTTGGAATTCAATAGATGGCATTGTTGGGTTACGTAGTGCTTGTTGCGATCGATTAGCCCATGCTTTACCGTTCAGGAGATTCTTCATTATTTTCGAAATATGATTATTTTCAATGATACATTCAATTCAAATGAAGTATTTTATAACGTGTGTGTCTGTGTGTGTGTGTGTAAAGAAAATAATCAACTAGAGGTTTCTTTTCTATTTTTCTATGTGATTCAAAAAAGAGACTTGATTATTAATCATGAAAAAAAAATCACCAATAATAATAAAATGTAGTTTTTTTTTTATCAGAATGAAATAGAAGCACTACGAAATTTTTCTTTCATAGGCGTAAAGGGCTATGTAGAAAATAATAGAGTACATATTTCTGTTAAATTCGCTGTCCAATAGGTCAGTACTATTAGAAATAATAGAATTAACAAAAAAAGCTTTTTAGTTTTTATCGCAAATGAAACTTGAAGGATTTTACTTCATCTCCGAATTGATATGGCTCAACTCCGTGCTGTTCTCGTTAAAAGTAAACAATAGAATATGTTAATATTCGAACACTCCAAACCAATGAGAAAATGAAATTGCAGAAAAAAGAATTTCAAAATAAAATCATGATTATAATTCATATATTATTTCGAATAAATTTTGTTTGCTTCATGTTTGGTGGATTCAATAAATGGGACATTGTTTGTGCGTACAGAGAATAAGAAGAAAAGGATAGTGGGACAAGGCTTTATTTTTCAAACTCATCGAACTACAATAAATATTGAACCTAAAGTAGTATTGCTTGTGGCATGGTAATTCTTTATAGAAAGCATCAACAATATTTCTTTTTATATTATCTGATCGAAAAAATTTACTCTGTTTAATTATTCTTCGATTAAATTCTATGTGCTTCTTGTGTTCTGAGTTATTCATCCGTCTAAATATGTATTATAGTCAGATATCTTTCGTACAATAAGTACTACTGGTAGCAATGAATAGAAAGTCGATCCGATGTAGAATTCTAACACTGAATAACCTGAACGTCCCATACGAATTGGCTAACCACATAGAAATAGACGTTCTATAAAACAATAATGAGTCACCCGATACGAACAGTAAGAGGTCAGTGACGTAGTTCGAATATTTTTCTAGTTGGTTCTAGCAAGTTCTGAACATTGTACAAAATTAAAAATAATACTCTCTAGAATAGATAGTTACAGAGAAAATTTCCTCACAATGAAGGTGTTTCAGGTGATAAGCAAAAACGTTGAAGTTTTTTTATGTCAAATGAAAGCTCTCATCATGAAACTAACATGGTTAAAATATTAGCGGCTGTTGGCGTACCCTTATGGAGATATTCGATTTTTCAGTGAATTTTCTCTACAGGACCGGCTTTCCCAGCAATATCATATTTTCGAATTTGAACCTGAAACTTTGTATGCATGAAGGTTTCAATGAGACTAGCTTACAGAAAAAAACATCAGAAGGTTTGGACAAACCCTCTTCGAAATATGAATCTCTCAAAGTATATACAATTTTCTATAGAAGCTGTATACTTGAGGCATCTATATTTCGAAGAGGGTTTGTCCAAACCTTCTGATGTTTTTTTCTGTAAGCTAGTCTCATTGAAACCTTCATGCATACAAAGTTTCAGGTTCAAATTCGAAAATATGATACTACTGGGAAAGCCGGTCATGTAGAGAAAATTCACTGAAAAATCGAGTATCTCCATAAGGGTACGCCAACAGCCGCTAATATTTTAACCATGTTAGTTTCATGATGAGAGCTTTCATTTGACATAAAAAAACTTCAACGTTTTTGCTTATCACCTGAAACACATCCATTGTCAGTAAATTCGATATGTTTTTTGAACAGATTCAAAACAAGATGCAATATCTGAAGATAAAGTCAATTTATTCAAAATAAATTGCAAATCAAATGATGATTGAATGCAAGGAATCAGTGTATTAGTTTTGAGTGCAAATATTATTTATCATTGAATATTTGACGAAATAATTTCCACCTATTTCAACCGAATATTGCATAAATCGAATCAAATTCTAATTAAAAAACCCTCGCCCTGCTTATTATGCCTTTTTCTTCATACAATTTAGGTTCATTAGTGTCGAGATCAAGAATTGGTACCGATGTGTAATATGTTTGATTTGTGCCAAACCCAGGTCGATGGTAGAATGGATCTATTTGCAAGCGATAAAGTAATATTGAATTAGAAAACAAAATATATTGCATTGAACTGGAAATTAGACCTAAAACAGAAAGGATAGGTGATCTAAGCTGTAAAGTTTAAAGATTACTGTTGAAAACAGTCATCTTAAATTGAAATAGATAGACATTTGAGTTGTATTTACATCAATAGACCATATCAATCTCAATATTTCATCAGTAGTAAACAATCTATTCGTCCATCTTGCTAAACTATAGAAATGAGTAAAACCAGAAGTTATTGATCTTCGTATAGATTGAATAAATTGAATATTCAAATCGTACTTATTGACGCTCATATTTCGAGCAAAAAGAACTGTAGACGTTCATTGTATCGATACAGGTAGCTAAGGAAACATCAGTCACGAAAAAACCTCTGAATCGAGTTAAGTTTGCTACAAAGTATTGGTCAATAAGGCTATCTCCAAGTACAATAAGTGTATTGTCATTTTTATTATATGTTACATAACGAGCGAGTGGATGCGAGATGTTAATCGGAGTTGAATTTGCATATTGATCAAGTGTATTTTGACTAGAATAACAGGAACAGAAATTGAGATCTGATGTAGAATCGAATGAAATTTCCATTTCTTGAATCCATGGCTGTTCGATAGATTGACATGAATTATTCGACGGAAAACAATTAATACCATAACATTTTGGTCTTGCTATATTCATTTGTTTTTGATTCATTAAACAATCGCAAAGGCAATCGGAACATGTTGAACTAGGTGATGAAGAGTTAAACTATTATTTGTTATTACAGAGACACGTCTGATATTATCAATTTGAACTGAATCAATGAATTTTAATATGCATGTTAGCAGAAGTATTGTAATAGACATGGTTGTCTTGGTAAGATTGAAAATTGAATTTCATAAGAAAAATTGACCTTTTTTATTGTTTTCATGAGAAAAATATCTCCGAGTAACGTGTCTCTTTTAACAGTTGGAAAAAATAAACATGCAATGCTAATTTTTATTTTTCGAATCGAACTTTTCTAGAATTTCATTAGTGAGAAAAAACTCTTAATGTAATTGAAACAACCATTCTGTCTTTACAAGAAGTCAAATATAATTACCTGTTTGAGAGCAGCTGCTCTCAGGAAAACTTTTCCTAGGCAAAGAATTTTTGATTCTTACATTGAAGGTATTTTTCTGGTTTTAACTTTATTGGATGGTCTGATCCATTTATGGCGTCGTGCAAGTGATTACCACAAATAGGAGTAAGTTCTACGATTAAATTCAACTGAAATTGAAAGAAAGAAAAAGGTTAAACAAGCAAATTTAATTGTTTTCTGAGTGTTGCGACAAGTCGAAATAACGTATATTGAAGGAAAAGAATGATGTTGATGAAAACATACGGCAAATAATAATGTTTGTCATAAGTGAAAAGTAAAATTTTAAGTCTCAAAGATGATTTGACTTTCATATAATTGAACAAAAACTACTAACTATCTACAGCTATGTTTTCAATCGAAAACAATAAGTTGACGTGAAAACACGTCACCCGTATTCGTTCATTTTTTAAGTACCGAGTTGCATTCATTCACCCCAGAATTACCAAATGTCTATCGGTGCTCATAGGTTCCCACATATCGATCGATGTATGACTCTCTTGATTTGGCAGATGTAAATTGATTTTAACAAATATTAAAAACTTCATACATACGTGCTTAATCGGAATGAGGTCGAAGATAAAAGGAAAGTCTATTTTACTTTACTGTTTCTTTTTTTTTGCTATAAATTCTGTACAATAAGCATATCGACAGATGAGGTGTTGAACTTTGAGCTCAATAGGAAGAAAATTGCTTTATTCTAATAAGTGTACAGGAAGCGATGAAGCAGATCTCTGATTCGTATAAAACATGAGTCTTTTGTTATCAATAGAATAGTCAATATAACAGTGTGAACTTTAGGATTCTACACATCCACGCACATTTATCGATTATGCGGAATGAATTTTGTTGGTTGAACGGATTTCACAGAACTGAAGTTGTATTGTTGTACACCCACACTCTCCAATTACGTATTTGATATGCTAATATATCAGAGCGTGTCAAACGAAGATATATAAAAGCAAGCAGAGGGTGGGTGAAAAATAATGCATGAACACAAAGGAAAGAATTAAAACCGCAACAGTTCCTATAAAAAATTTCAACTGGAAATAAGCACAGCAAAAATCCACCGAAGATATGAGTTACTTAGTAGTATAATGCTTCGATTAATCAATCATCATCGTTCATTATTCAATAAAAACTCTGCTGCTACAGTTTCAATCAGAGCTATTTTCATAAACATATAGTTTTCCTGATCTATACACTGAACGAATCAATGAGTACCTTATTTCAGTAAGTCTCTCGATCCATTTTAACATAGAGTTAACTAATCAGATGTATTCACAAGACTTTTACAAATTCATTCAAAAATTGAACATAAATGAAATAAACAATAGCTACAACAGTGTTGCTTATGAAAATAAAAATTAATTTTTTTCCTTGATATTGTAAGGTGCACCAAGATCAAAAATTGAGCAGGAGAAAAGTTCCTTTTATTATTATACGGTTTGATAGAGCTTGATGAGTAGATCATGAGTATCATCTTTAACATATATCTAGGCTTCCGTTTTGGTTGAGAAGTTTTCAAAATACAAACTGCACTTGAAAAGTGAATATTTCACTTTCTTAGAGAAAACTCGAAATTTGCCTAGTTTAACAATGCTCTACGTTTAGAAAACTATCATCATCGAATTCAGCATGAAAATCTGAATCTATTAATGCAACTTGGACCAGTAAAAAACATAAGTTTCATGTTTGAGGACCTTAACTAAATCTCCATGTAAACACGTTGAAATTGATGTCTCGCAAAATCATCAACTATTGTTTTCAAAGCGATTCTCGGACTTTCTTACGTCATTCGAACGACCAAGTGATTGCGAACAAAAGCATATATTCAGTTTGAAAAATATTGTTCCCTCTCTGGGAAAATCGGTTTTCACTAGATCGGTGACTAGAGGTTAAATAATTGCCCTCTTATTTCGAGGTTTTGGCTATCACAACTCAACTTCCATGCAAAATAAACACCAAATTCAGAATCAGCACAAAAAGCAACATTGACTATCATAAATTTTATCAAAAAATAATTTTCATCAAAATTTTACCAGTAGGCGACTACAGGGTAAAATCAAGAAAAAAATGACTGAGAGGTAGTAGGCTGGAATTTCGATGAAAATTATTTTTTCATAAAATTTGTGATAGTCAATGCAGTTTTTCCTTATGATTCTGAATCTGATGTTTATTTTGCATGAAAATTGAGTTTTGATAGTTGAAATCCGGAAGTAAGAGTACAATTGTTTAAGGTATAGCCATCGATCTAGTAAAAATCGATTTTCTCAAAGATGGAACAATATTTTTCAAACTGAATATATTCTTTTGTTCGCTATCGCTTGACGATTCGAATCATATAAGAAAGTCCGAGAATTGCTTTCAACAAAAAAAATTTGATGATTTTGCGAGATATCCATTTCAAAGTGTCTATATGGGAACCTAGTTGAGGTCCTCAAACATGAAACTTATGTTTTTTACTGGTCAACGTTGCATCAGTAGATTCAGATTTTCATGTTGAATTCGATGATGATAGTTTTCTTAACATAGAACATCGTTAAACTAGGCAAATTTCGAGTTTTCTCTAAGAAAGTGAAATATTCACTTTTCAAGTGCAGTTTGCATTTTGAAAATTTCTCAACCAAAACGGAAGCCTATAAATATTTTAAAGATGATATTCATGATCTACTCATCCAGCTCTATCCAACCATGTAATAACAAAAGGAAATTTTCTCCTGCTCGATTTTTGATCTCGGTGCACCTTATGTTTAAATTGAATTCAAATTGAGGTTTAGATGGTCGATTCAGCATAGTTGAAATATAAAATAATGATATGTGTAACGTGTGATTAAGAACTATAACTAACGAATGATGCGACAGGCTTCCGAGCAAAAAGTGATATTTATTTTTCAACAATAAAATTAGGCTTATATTGAATTTTTTGCGAACGTATAAAGTCTGGAAAGTATTGGAGTAAAATAAAAATTTAAGCAGTTCATACCATACGAAAACATTCTTTAGACGGATGTTGAATAAACTCAACAACTCCAGAAAAAAACATATTGTATCATTCAAAATTATCGAATACATAGAAGTTGTAAAATAAATATATTGTTCGATAGGATAGAGGAAAGAAATTCTGAAAATATTATTATTGACTTTGGACGGTCTTCCTTGAGTCGATCATATTTATTGTTTTAGCAGAAGGGAATATAACAAGAAAAATATGTACTGATCAATAATATAATTTAAATTCATCGACAAAGATTCTTGGACAATATTTTCATTTGCAAATGTTTTCTATAATAAGTTGTTTTTTAATTGACCAACTTTACCGTTTCATGAAAAAAACATTTTCTTTTATGAGCTCTACTCTGAGAAAATGTTGACACAAATGTATAGAGCATCATGCTTAATTATTTTGTAGAATCGAACGACTATTTCTAAATATAAAACGTTAAACTTGTCGTTACTCTATGAGTTCGTTTCTTGATAGGATCTTTCGATATTTATTTTACAGGCTTTATAATCAATAGTGAAATTCTTTTTTCTTTTTGATATTAAGGTAATTTGTATGCTCTCTCTCTCTCTCTCTTCTTTCTCTACGATATCGTATCTAGTGCATTACTATAATTAAAATTATTTTGCTGAGACAATTTTTATTTTCTTAAAAAAATTTACTTGCAATCAACGGTATCTAGATGATTTTCAAAAAAAAGCTTACTTCTCAAAATCAACATTTCATTATGAATTCCGATGTGATTTTTGAGAGCACATTCACTTATTTACAGATTGCGATATTGGTAATTTTGCGTTCGTAATTGTCGATCATTTTCGTCAAGTTTAACGATCGGTACTTGTGTTCTCAACTGATAATCTGTACGTCTTGGTTCATGTCTAGTTTTACAAATAATTTCTTTCATTATTTTGCATAGTTCTTGACGAAATACTTTCCCACTAAGTGTTAATATGTAAAATGCACACGAATGATTAACAAATGATATTGTTCGAACAACTATGACAAAAATATTTTCAACTGTTTTCGCATACTCATCTTTCCGATCATAAAGTGTGAGCGTTGAGTATAACTTCTGTACAGCGTGTGGTACAGCTGTGATTGATATGAGGCCAACTTGCACAAGAAGCATTAACATCAATGCATTATCATGATTATTTAAAGATGTAATACGTCGGCCAACTCGTGGAACAATGCGACGAAGTCGTCTTGTACTAACTATTGTCCATATACCAAAAATTAGCATTAATAACGGCGGTAGAAGACTATAGCCAATCAAATAAAAACTATCGTTAAATAAACGATAAAAGCCTAAACGACCATTACATTCTTCTGTGTCATCGATTTCATAGAACATAAGAACATGACAGTAAAAAATCAGTACTATGCATGTGGTGATGAATATCATCCAACGTGATATATACGGACGTGCAAATGCTCGTCGATGAACATTAAGTGAACTTGACATTTTTCGATCAAAACAAGCAAGTACAATAAACCATGATGAAAGAGATTTAGCAGTAAAATATGTATAGAAACGTATTTTACAATAAAATAAATTATATTGACCTGGATCAAGATCATAACCATCGGAAAATATGCGTGATGGTAGAATAAAGAAGACAACAAAATAATTAGCTATTGTTGATGCTAAAAAATAATGCACACATGAATTCTGACGGAAAGTCTTACGTGTAAATATTAATGTATTTAATATTAGTCCAACGATTCCCAAAATAAATAAGCCAATAAGACAATAGCGAGAGAAAATATTTTTAATGAGACCATCCATGTTCATTCGTTGAATATGGAATCGAAAAAAAAAACAGAATCAATGGAATTATATTCCGTAGTGTATTATCTATATATAACATTAAAGAAAAATGTATATTTAAAATAATTAACTCAGTCGGATAGATGTGACCATATTGAAATAAAATTAAAAAAGCATTATGTCAGTTGTATTCGAATAGGGAACAAAAAGATAGATTAGCTCAAGCTGTTACAAAGTTATATTCATTCAATAGACAAAACTACTGAGAATCACACCAGAATATATTTTTTTCAACGATGAACATAAACTGCCATTCGAAAATTTCATTAATAATATTATTATTAATGTGTGTAAATTTAAATTTATTTTGATGTAACTTAGCGTTGTTTTTTTTTCCATCGTACTAAATCTAACACAGATAGTGACATATTCTATGTTTATTTAGAGAAAAATTAGACATAATCTTAATATTGTAACTTGCTTTGAACAGCGTAAACCGGAATTTCGACACCTGATTGCTAACAGTCTTTTTTTCTAATTTCGACAAAACTCTACGCAACACAAAGACCGAACAACATCCGGTGGGGAATGAAAGAAACTTTTGAAAGAGTAAAGTTCTACTTACATTTCCAATTCATTTCACTATGCTTCATCAAGATACTTGAACTTTGACGTTCTTTTTATTTTTGAAGTTCTAATGAATTGTGAAGAAAATGCAACACACTATGCGTTATACTAGGAAATGTCGAAATAATAACTCAATTAAATCGTGTTTATACTATCGATACATCGTTTCCATTGGCATCTACAAGTTGCTATCTAAAAGTATTTCATTCTTATACTATCAGTAGATAGATATAGAAGATTTCTTATGAATGTATATTATTGAAAAATCGTTCAGTGGGCGCATGACTAAAAGATTTGATTATTATTCTAGCCATAGATGCATTGTTATTAGTACTATTGTTCTATAAATCATATGTAAAATCATCATTTGCATAGATATTTGATTCCATAAGTATTTTTTCGGTCTTAAGACTTTCTAATTATTTATAGTATCTACGCATTTAAAGAAAAATTATTCATACACCAGCACAAAAATGGATGATTATAAACTGAGGTCAATAAATATTCAATGAGAAAATATATGTTTTTTCAAAGAATCCTCGAATAGCGAATTTAGTTTTAATGATTTCTTCTTCAGTTATATTTCGTGATCATAAATCTATCATTAGGAAGAGAAAGTTTGATTTATGTCTTACGACAGGAAACATTTGTTTGATTATACTTAATTCATGTAGATAAGAAACAAAATTTTATGTGTGTAATTAAAAATAGTAAGAATTGTCTTTATTGAATATAGAGGTATACAGCAGATTTTTTTCCGATAGAAAAATCCGGTTCATATATAGAAGAATAAAAAGAAATGAGATCTAAGAAATTTTTCGGTTTAATTTAAGCTAATTTGCAGAATATCCTATTTTTTAAATATTTTTAATAAGTAGATATTCATCCTAATTCAGTACACTGAACTTTGTTGCCATTCAGACCGGATGCTTAACTTGCAATATAGAATAACAGTGATTCTTGAATAGACCTCTTAAAAGTAACTTCAAACATAATTATCATTTTTCAGTACGGACTCGTTGGAATTATTGATAGTTTAAAGGTCTAAGAGTTGCAAAAAGAAAAGATTTATTAAAAAAGATTCGCAAGTATCCTACTGGCCTAATCAATGCCTTACTGTATTCTTTTTATCGGAGCATGCAACTGATTTTGAATTGATTTTTTTGCCTCGTTTAAATTACTATGGCGTACTTCCTGTTACCGGTTAAAAGTTATCATTCTGGATCTGAAAATGATTCTCATTTGATGATAAACTGAAATAGTAACCAAAAGGTTAATGCTGCTAATTAGAGTTTATTCTATGTGAATTCAAAGATACAATAGTTCATAAACATTTGTCTTTTCCTCCTCTAAAACCTACTTGAAATATAAATCCGTCGCTTGTTATTGTTGGTTTCATGTATAAAAAACGCCAGGATATGATCTAAGAATAATAAGTATAATACACAAGGAAATAGTAACTCCAATATAACATATTAGAGTTCTATTAACATCTTCTTCCTTTATCTCAAATTTGCGTGACATAAATATTTAATCAGAGTATTTTTCTTCTCGTATACAACTATTGCAATCGTAGTTAATTAAAAAAATCAAGGCTTGTACTATTAATAGATTAAATGTGACCGTAAAAAAGAGTGGAAAATCTAGACAAGATAAACAAGTTTATCAAACGTCTTATATTTTACAACACACTTTTTCGACGTCGTTAGAGTCGATTCTCGGTGCAGACATCATTTTTCTTGCGGGAGCGAATAAATAGTCGTATGCTTCATTTATGCTACATCAGGGATATCTCTTGTTGAATCTATGACGTCAAAGACCTCGCTAACTATAGTCAAATGACTCTCAAACAGATGATTTCAACGGCAGTTTATTCTCTATCATTTTGAAATGTTCTCGAGCCGTAAGTAATCAGACAAGGATGAGAAATAATATTCTAAACAATTCATTTTCGTTCGATATGCTTGACTGAGTTCGCGTTATATGCCATTGTTAAAGCATAACAAAACTTGAACATCAATGATGATCAAGTAGAATAATAAAGCAATTGTTATATGGAACAAATTATTGTAGTCTATAAATATCCTATTCAGTAATCAAATATTTTCTTCCCACGTCGACAAATCCGACGACGAATTCTATCGGATCCTATAACATCCTACTAACCGAGGAAATTCAATTTCCAGGCCCATCATTCAGACCATCTGATAGATGGCATTGAACTGCCTGAAACGGTCAAACAACGGCGCAAATAATGCCCTAAATGATGACAAACGACCGCCGCTTTTAGCAGTTTTCCGTCAGCTCGGATTACGGGCCGCTTTTCCCCGGAACGTTAACGGTGTCGTTCAAGGCCGTTTCCGACGAAAAAGGGCAAGTAACAAAAGCACCCATTTTCGTCCTTTCTGACGTGATCACGCCGTTTTTCACCATTTTACATGAGAGTTATTCTGGCCATTTATACTTTTTAAACATTTTAATTTAATAATATCATTATATATTTATTTTCAAAAGAAAAGTCTACACAAAATAACACGAAATAAAACAAAGAGTCATCCGAAAAAAATTAAAAACACTAATATAATCTAAAAATTAAAGAAAAAATAAAAACAGTGAAACAATCTAGAAATTAAAATTAAAAAAATTCGATAAGAATACAGTAAATGAAATATAAAATAAAATAAAATAAGTTGAACGAGTGCCTAAATAGGTATCTATTTTACCCATATTTATATCTCCAAATAAAACCGATGCAAAACGGTAAAAAACGTTCGCCTGAGAAGAAAGTCGTATCCGACAACACAGAAACCATCACTTAAAAAGCCATCGTTTTTCGCCGTATCACATCGTTTTCCGGTACTTCATCTCTGACCATCGTAACGGTTGCCGGTTTTCGTCGTTTAGGGTTGTTTATGGACCGTTCTATTCGGCATGGGCTGGATTCTGGGTTTCAAAATTATTGACGGATCCAATGGGAGAAATTTAAAAAATTCTGTTTAGTGCAAAAACGGTTTTTAGAGGCTGACTATAGCAGAATTTTTTGGCGTATCGGATCCCAGAGTAGGATACAATTGGATATGTGTCGGATTCCGATTCTATGGATCCGGATCTCGGTCCGGAATCCGTTGACTCTGGTGAATTTTCATATAAGGTTCGAGGTAACCCATTTTCAGATCCGATTGGATCCAGCTGTAGGAATGAACGATCTGGGTTGTTGAATAATTCACATGACAACCATTTTGATAACATTGTTTTTGTTAAATATCAGTAAACAAGAATCCAGGACAAAAATATTTCAAGCAAATCTAAACAATAGATCAATATATGTATCACAGAACTTTGCATTTGGCTCTCTACTAGTGGTGATTATTGTTAAATTTTCGGTATGATGAAAATATTTCAAGCAGACAGCTGTGTTGCTCGCCAGTGATGTAGCCTACTAAAGAATGGGGTCAAAAATTGAATATTTTCTTCGTTGATCGAGATCCTTACGCTAAATATTTATTAGCAATTTGTTTGATGAAATTTTCTCGCATAGGTTTATAAAAAGATTGATAAACAAATCCAATTTTAAGAGGATTTTCAATTAAGAAGAGTCGATTTATAAAAATTATAATTGACTTTAAATTTAAAACAAGCGTTAACAAAATCCTTATTCAATTTTTTTTCTTAGATGAGAGTAACCTATCCTGATCCTATTCTACTCGTTAATTTATTTCTAATTGAATAACTTATAAGTGGATTGTAATCAGTGTAAATCGAAGCTATTAACTTCTCGCGTAGTCCGCCAATATTCTTGTTTAGAAATCATCAAGAAAAAAATCTGTGAATTTAGAATTACCAGAATTCGATTAGTCGTGGGAAAATGTTTCCTATTTATGTAATATACATAATGAAAATAAGTAAGAACATGATTAGTTGCCTAGAATTTCTACTCAATTTTAATGGATTTGAAAATGTGCTCTCTATAATTGTTTGTCTCGGATAAGTAGTAGACAGAGAATCATCAGTTTTGTGTTTGTCTGTACTACATGTTATTTCAAAGAAACCCATAAACCACGTGACTTTTCGTTTAAATTCGAACTAGGTATCCTCCCACTGGTTAATGCATCGTCATTCGAGTCTTAAATGATTTTAATGCATGTATCGATCTTCCCTATTTCCCTCATATGCATTTGACAGTAATGTCTAGTTTCTTAATTAGATTGATGCAAGTCTTTTTTTTGTGTATTAAATCAAATTGAAATTCATTCAAATGACAAAATCTAGGCTTAATCCAATCAGAATCACTTATTCAACGTGAACTTGAAACTGACATATTACTGTTTAGCTATGACAGAAGTTTTTTTCTTTCTTCTAAAGTCAGTCGTGATCATTATTGTTAAGTTCAGAGACGAAAAAAACTATGTTGGCTAATACAGTACGTCTTCATCACTTGAGTGAATAATTTTAGCTGATGGGTTAAATTGGTTTACAAGCGATGCTGATAAATTCTTTACGTTTCAATATTTTATTCAATTATAAATGATCTTTCAGTTTCAGTCTTCTGAGCTTTAGAAAGTTTTTGTCCTCTCGGCCAAGATAAAGAAATTTCACATGTTTTATTATCATCGCAATTGAAGAAAAAATCTCTGGTGTTTATTTATTTTTCGATGAAACTACGATGGGCACACAAAGACAAGAATGCACATCTATTCAAGTCAAGAGAAAAGAAAACGAACAAAATGAAGTTAATAGAATAACAAAGATTATGAGAATTATCTATTTTCCACCAGCTGCTTGTTTGCGTAATAATTGAAAAATCTGTTGTTTAATCCATTCTTTATTATGTGGTTCATATTGACCTGTTTGTTTTTGAAAAACTAAGCAACTTAAATCAGATATTTGATCAACAAATTCAAATAATTCCGATATATCATAGGTTATTGATGGTGATGTTGGATTCCGTTTTTTTAAATGTTCTTCAAATACTTTACAAACACCTATAAAAAAATATTTTCTACTATTTTCTCAATTAATTTCTATTCAATTTTTACCATCAAGGCATTCATCAACTGATTCATAATCAGAATAAGTACGCGAATCAAGTTTACTTGTTGATTGAAGAAGAAGAATTGTATGTGACATATCTAAAACCTATTTAATAAAATTATATTTCATCAGAGAAATAAATTTGTGCTAAGACAGGCCTAAATCGATATGATTATTACTCAGAGATACAGAACTTAGTGGTACACGCCTACGCGTGCTAGGGGAAATTTTCGCAAACTAGTGGCTATAAGAATATATCATTGGAGAATTCAAGAAAAGAAATATTTTCTTTTTGACTCTAACGTATTCAGCATAAACTACCTATTGAACTTCTGTTTATTGCTGATTAATAAAGATGAATTCTTTTTCTTAGTCGTCGATTCTATCCATTTGGTATAATCTCCTAAAAACGGAAGCTTACTAACTATAAGCGCTAGAACTCTGCCAAATGTGAATCATGGACACTATTTCCATCTCGCTTACTTCGGTAGAATCAGATCTATGGTAGATGATAGCAGTATTTATAACTAGAGGATTGAAGAGAATTAAAGTACAGCAGACATTGAATATATATACCATCGTCTTAAAACTATATGTTATACAAATTTTATTGAAAGTTTCGCAAACCATTCAAGAAATATAATCATTTAATCTTGATTGAAGACGCATTGCTCAATGGTCAAGAGAAAATTATAGTCGAGAGCGTATTTTCAAGTAACAAAATGCCGAGTCTAAACTACACAACATTCACCATAAATTAGTTTCCAGTGAAAGAATCCAACGATGAGCAATTTTACTGGTCTAAAGTATGCGATAAAATACATACGCAAGAACTTATAGAGCTCTACTATATATTATATCTATCGACTAAATGAACCGTCGATTTAAAACAAAATCTTCAATAAAGAACTCTGAATATTAATCATTCATATCGAAATACGTCTTCCTATTGACTTGTTCTACTGGCTAAAAATATAAGTTACTAAGTCGACAAGTTTAACCTCTACCAATAGCTATGATATACAATGAAAATGTACTGGATAACATGGAACAATGCGATATTAATATCAATACTATTCGAGAATTTCAAATCAAAGGAAACCAACATTTTTTCAAGGCTTACAATTTGACGATGAAATTTTTTCAGCTTACACAAAATACTGCAGCAAATTATATTCTAAAAAAACTAACATGTGTCGCAGCTTCTCAAGGCGATTTTTCTAGAGCTGCATTACATTTATTTTCAAGTAGCTCTATCTTTTACATCCACTTATGGATCAACGTAGATACGCTTCACTGATTCATTTTATGAGTAAGTTTTCTAGAATCGATCGCGACACTTTTTATTACAAATAATCCTACTCAGACTATAATGTATTGCTAAAGTACAAATTTTGCAATGAAAAAAGGATCTGAATAAGAGAGCACAAGAAAATCGTATTGTCTTCGCTTTACCATCTGTTACTACGAAATTAACGAACCCCGGGTATGATTACAAATACTTTTTCGAATGATCTATCACACCCACACCCACATATAGTGCTTTGCTTAACTAGGCGGGCTTGGACTTTTTTAGAAAATCTGATTATAACACTAGGCTGCATAAATGATGTTCGTTACGTTGAGCAAACTTTTTTGAAATAATTTCATATTTATTTGATTAATTATTGTCGTTTTTCCTAAATAATAATGAAGAAAAGTCGACGAAAAAGAATATATCCACTGAGAAAACTAGTCTAAGAAAAATATTATAATTTACCCGACAGACAGTTAATTTGATTAAAGAAAAATATTTCTTCCCAATCGTCAGATGAATAGGCGAACAATAATTTTTTATTTGGAAAGAAGAACGACTCTCGATTGGTCTATTTAACAGTATTCTAATGCATTAATGCATTGACATTTTTTTCAAATTATTTATCATAAAAAATAAAAACTACTTAAATTGATTTCATATAATAAATATACTATTCGATATATGTCGAATAAAATAAAAGAATGCATAGACGAAGGACAACACGATCTTAGCATGAATGTTAACTGTCAAAATTCGACTATGTCACCGGAAAAGAAATGAAAGAAAGCATTCGCTTTTCCAGACAAACTACTCTAGCTTTAGTTTCAAGTGGTTGCGCTCTTTTCTTTTTATTTGTATTGATTATCTTTTGTATCAATAATGCTACATATTGATCAGTAGAAATTTGAGTTTCTTTTAAAATATGATAACTATAAAATAATCTTCTTCTAGGTTAACATTACTTCATCATCAATGGAACGATTTCACTCATCGTTTAAAACAATTAATTCATTCATTATCGCAATACGAAAGAGTTCATTTCGATTACGTTCATTCTTCACTATCTGATACGAAACAAAATCTTGATGAAAGTCAAGAGCAATTTACTCGAAAAGAAACTTTTCCATTTGAGTTATTAACAATTGAAAAAATAAAATATGTACAAATACATAAATCTATTGAAGATATTCAATTGAACGTTAAAACCAATGAGAATATTATTGAAAAAGCGAATAAACGACTTGATGGTACACGAAATATTTTACAGTTTTATTTTTTATTTTTTTAAATATCTTCTACAGCTGTTCGTCAGGATACGAATGATGTGCGATCGTTTTTAAAATCTATAAATGAGTGGAAGAAACTAACAATACAAAATATATAAATAAGTAAGTTGACTGAAATCGAACAAAGAATCGACGTTCTCTCTCGTATAATTAAAAGAAAGAAGTAGGATATCTAAGTTCTTGTCGTAAGAAGAAGAAAAATTATAACATTCAATTTGATATCAGGCAAAAGAGATGATAAGAATCTAACATAATATTCCCATCAATAAAATCTAATAGATTATCTTGTTTGATGAACTAAAATATACAAATCTTTTTCAATAGTAATTCCTTATAATCGTGATTTCACCAATAAATACGTAGGAGGTATCTAATGAGCACGTATGATTCATACATTGAACTGATATTTTACATATAAGTAAGCCGTTATGAGACTTCTGAAAACCTATAAAAGTCTGGTGTCTCGAGTTGTCACTTGAGTTGCTTCAATTTTACTGAGTATTTTTATCCATATCAAAATAGTTGTGCAACAATAATTACCACACAGACAGATCTAGCAGATATCTAATTAATCTGAACGTTTTAGTCCATAGAGATGTTTGCTTCGTGAGGTTTTGAATATTAAAAACATGCAACTTTCAGGCGATAGATGATTCTTTGTGGATATCTAAAGAAGAACATATTGCTTCAGTTTGAAATATTTCATAAAATAGTCATAACTTGAATAAAACAGCAAAAATGACTAACTCATATAGGCTTTTTAAGGTCTCATTGGAGTGTAATTAATCAGAAAATATCGACTAACTTGACATTTGGCTACATTTCTTAGGGAGTTGACGTGCCTAATAAACAAACTTACCTTCTCTTTATTCAGATTAACAATAGAATATATGAATTAAGACCGATCGAATTTTATCTGTATATTTTTATGGAACACGTCTCTCGCATAAACGATAGCAAATGAGTGCTCGAATTTAAATTTGCTTAAACAATATCATCGTTAGTGTCTCCGGTAAGATTATTATCACGCAGTCAGAAACGTTATGTTGAAATGTAAGGTATTTCATTTTGTAGAGCATAGCATGTTCTATCATTTCAAAGAATTCTAACAGTTAAAATGCTAGACTTTTTACAGGCTCTATTCTCCATTACTTACCAATCATTTTTATGCGAAAAAGTTCTGTATTTAAATTACTATGTGAACTGTAGTAAGTATTCATGATATTAGAAAAATGACTTCTGGCCGACTAATTTTTCTAGGAACTCTATCTAGATCTAGTTATTTCATGTATCATGAATTATATTGGAATAATAAAATATCCCAGTCACGCGACTTTCATAATAATAATATAAGTTATTCATTATTATTCGATCATCTTCTCCTGATACGATTTTGTCGTGAGCAGTGATTATTTCATCTAGTTTTATCTTAATAATAGGTAAGTAATAGTGTGAAAAGATTCAAAATAAATAAGAAACAATAGAATACCACTCAATTAAAAACAAACCAGGCAAATAATGTAATCAGCGGTTGAAAAAAACATATTTTCCCTTTGTGTGCTGTTTCTTATTATTGATTCAAGATATCATAACAAAGATTCATTTCACCCGTCTATTATTTTTTCCGAAAAAAAACTATCCCTCGCATCGTGAAATAGTAATTTTTTAATATCATCTGTTAGATTTTCAAAACAATAACATTCACATCCGAGTGTTATTCAGTAAATGTTTTGTTTATATCTGTAAACATAAAGTTTGTCATCATTAAAGTACATCGGAATATCGTCTAAGATAGCCGATGCGTAATTTAGTGTAAATATGGCTTTCCGACCACGCAAACAATTAGGGGACTGTCAAGGCTAGATGAAAAAGAAGAGATAATCCATTATGCTTCATTAAATAGAAATTATTAACCAAAAGGTTAATGTTTTTATTTCTGTTTTAGTGTATGTATCAAATGGAGAATATTAACCAAGTTCTATCACGTGCATTGTTCTCCATAATGATTAAAACTCATTTATTAATTGATTTGGAAAAATGAAAATACTGCATTCATTTCTTTTTGGTTCAGCGATTGAAAATAATTTGTTCTCAGATATACAAAAATATATATAATCAATACAGGGTTTTTCTTCTAGCTTATTTTTTTCGATTCTGTTGTGGGTCAACAAAATTGATAAATATTTGTCAACAAAGAATGAACGAGCATACTCATGATTTGTTTCTTCCTACTCTTCTATCTTTTTTTTATTCTCTTTTTTTCTCAGCTACATCACCATGCATGTTCGCTTACATTGTCAAGAAATGCAATAGCGCTCAATCACATTCTTGTTTTCCTCTTATATAGTTTTTGTTTCTATTGCAACTTCATGTTTTATTTCCTAGTTTCTTTCAGATCGTTCGCCATCAATTGAAGATGACGTCGGTCAAAGTAGCCGTTCGTGTTCGACCGTTTAATGCACGTGAACGAGCACGTCAAGCCAAATGCATAATTAGCATGGACCAACATGAACAAACAACATTTGTAAGAAATCCAATTGATGATACAATGAAACATTATAAATATGATTATTCATATTGGTCATGTGATGAAAATGTTAATAATCAAAAATTTGCAATACAAAAACAAGTTTATCAAGACTTAGGCATTGAGATGTTAGAGCATGCATTCGAAGGATACAATGTTTGTATATTTGCCTATGGACAAACAGGCGCTGGAAAATCGTATACTATGATGGGAAAAAATGAATCTGATCAACAAGGTATTATTCCACGTCTATGTGGAGAATTATTCGAACGCATAACATCATCATCATCATCTCCGTCAACACTATCATCATCTCAAAGAAAACCACGTTATACAGTTGAAGTATCCTACATGGAAATCTATTGTGAACGTGTACGAGATTTACTTTCACCGAAAAAAAGTCAATCAACTAATGTTGGAAGTTCTCATAACTTACGTGTACGAGAACATCCTATCATGGGACCGTATGTCGAAGATTTATCTCGTTTACTTGTTACATCCTATGATGATATCTCACGATTAATTGACGAAGGTAATAAAGCTCGAACAGTAGCTGCTACAAATATGAATGAAACATCGAGTCGATCCCACGCTGTTTTTACAGTCTTATTTTCTCAATCAACATACGATGCAATGACAGACTTAACAGCTGAAAAACAATCGAAAATTTCCTTAGTAGATTTAGCTGGGAGTGAACGTGCTGATGCAACTGGTGCAACTGGTGATCGATTAAAAGAAGGGGCAAATATTAATAAATCATTAACAACACTTGGAAAAGTTATCGCAGCACTTGCTGAAATGGTTTGTTATTGATCAAACAAAAAAAAACAGGGATGAACTAATCAAATGAATTTTGTATATTTTAGAGTTCAAAACATCGTAAACCACGTTCAGAGAAAAAAACCGATTTTATTCCATATCGAGATTCAGTATTAACTTGGTTATTAAAAGAAAATCTTGGTAAGTTTATTAAATGGAATTAGTTTCTAAAAGAAAATGTCCGTGATGAAAAGTACGAATATACATTTTTGAGTTATAATCTTCATGTAAAGTCAAATCAATTTTTTAAAATACGTATGTAATAGCTTGAAAATAGCATTTCTCTGATTTAAATATAAACCCCTACACAGAATAGAAGCCCACCCTCTGAGTTAGATTTCTTCGTTGAAAATCGAGGTTTACTTCATGAAAAATGAACTAAAATCGATGAACAATGAAAGGATGAACATTTCTCTATCAAATAGCGCAAAAACTGGCACCAGGACATGCTCTGTTACAAAATTATAGCTTGCGGAACAAAGACACCATCCCTGGGCTTCTATTCTGTAGGGGGTTTAAGCTAAACTAAAAAAAATAATGCTTTTAAAATTGCAGGCTTTGATATCTAAAAATATCCTTTTTGCTTGATTAAGGTGGCAATTCCAAAACAGCAATGATAGCAGCAATCTCTCCAGCTGATATTAACTATGAAGAAACTTTATCGACACTTCGATATGCTGATCGTGCAAAAGCAATTGTTTGTAAAGCTATTATTAATGAAGATGCTAATGCTAAACTTATACGTGATTTAAAAGAAGAAATAATTAAACTACGAGAATTATTAAAAAATGAAGCTGGTATTGATATATCACCTGATGGTATACCCGCGTCAGTTATATCTACAACAACGACGGCGGCGACAGTAACTGGTGGTAAACATCCACGAATAAAATCTTCTTCGTCTCAAAGTAGTGAAGATGCGTTAGAACGTTTAAAAGAAAATCAAAAACTAATGGATTCATTATGTATGTCATATGAAGAAAAACTAAAGAAAACCGAGAAAATTATGGCAGAACGGTAAGAATGAAAAGTTTGAATTAATTGACATAATAGAATTGTATTTATTTCTAGAGAAGCAGCTTTTCATGAGTTAGGTGTTTATTCCAAAAATGATGGCAATGCTGTTGGCATTTTTTCACCAAAAAATGTAAGAATTTATTTAAAATAAATCACGGGAAAATATTTTTATTCTTGTAGTCTCCACATTTGGTCAATCTCAATGAAGATCCATTAATGTCTGAATGTTTAATGTATTTTATTAAAGACGGTATCACTCGGTAAGATTTCTGTAAAAACTATTTCGCCAAGCATAGAATGTATAGAATTCTTTCAAAGAAGAAACTAATATTTACTGCACATATTTCATAAGTAGTTTTACGAAAATTGTTTAAAGTCATAGAAAATTAGCTATATATTAATCAATTGGCTAAGATAAAATTGCTAATCAATTTTTCTTTGCCTATACTATTCCTTTTGGTGTGAGTCAACTCAAGCGTTATGATACTTCTATAATATTAGGAAGTACTCGGATTTTTTTAAATTTAAACTCAAAGTGTGCATATCTTAAAGTAGACTTCTATCAAGACTATTATTCTATTGAATGTTTCCGGTGCCGGCTTCCTCTTGGTTTCCGCCGGTGACTTGTTCAAAAGATGGTGAAATGTCAGACCGGAAAGCTATAAAATATTTCCAAACAAGAACCAATTAACTATATACGATAGTGGATTTCTTGTCAAGCATAAAAATTCCAAATATGGAGTTTTTTTTCAATGTTTCTACTATTATCCGGAGTTTTCTAATCTGAATTCATATCTCTCTATCATATCATGTCATGTGAAAAAAACGCATCAGTTCCATTATAATATCTAATACGTCTTACTTTTATTATCGATTGTTTAGCGTTGGCCGTCCTGATGCGCCAATGCATCAAGACATTGTTTTGTCAAGCTCCCATATTGAACCTGAGCATTGTATAGTTACGAATTCTCAAAATATCGTTCATTTAAAACCATGCAGTGAAACAGCAATGTGCTATGTCAATGGAAAAAAGGTTGAGTTCGGTACAACAGTTGATTTAACATCTGGATCTCGTGTTATATTCGGTAAATCACATGTTTTCCGTTTTCTTAATCCTGAACAAGCACGAAAAAAGAATACTAAAGCTGAATCATCTGGAGGTATGCTTTCTTGACAATGAAAACAAAAAAAAAAGAAGAAGAATTTAATATAAACTTCTGTTTTCTATTATAAAGAACCCACTGATTGGAATAGTGCAATACAAGAATTATTAGAAAAGCAAGGTGTTGATATCAAACATGAAATGGAGAAAAAGTAAATTATTTTATGAATAATTTTTATTGGAAAGACAAAATTATTTTTTTCGTTTTCTAAAGACTTTTAACAATGGAAGAAGCATTTCGACGAGAAAAAGAAGAAGCTGATCGACTTTTACGTGAACAAAAACTTGAATATGAATCTAAAATAGTTGAATTACAAAAACAAGTTATGGAAACATCAATGAGTCAATCGATGCTCTCATCGATTTTAACATCATCAGGCTTTGTTGATACGTCATCATTTAAACAAAATCCATTTCAACCAGATTATTATGAAAATGATACCGATACCCTAAATGGTATGAAATAAATATTTTATTTTTTACATAAAAAAGATCAGAAAGCTATTCTGTTTTTGCTTCACTTAGACTGTTCATGGTCCGAACACGACTATCAATTAGCTTGGTGGGCATGGAAAAAATGGCGTTATCATCAGATGACATCATTACGAGTAAGTTTTTAGTTTTCAATCGAATAGATGTCTGAGATAATAGTTCTACTCAATTAATTTCAATAGGATTATTCAAATCGTATTCAACCTATTTGGTTGATCAAGGTATTTTGTTTTGTTTGTTCGTCTATGGATGTTGTTTTGAAATTTATATCGCATTATAGGAATCATAGCTGTTGTTTGTCAAAGAAAAACAAAACAGTGATCTTACAGGCAATTCAATAGATAGTTTAGAACTGCGAAGGCTTAAGATTATTTGCTTAGCTTTCTAATAATTAAAATTATTTAACACCAATAAACATATTTTGATAGCAACATTCTACTTAACGACCATAAAATAACTTTCATCGAAATAGAGAGATTTATATTTACTGCAGAATGCTTATGCAATTGATTTTTTCTACACTGCATTTTTCAGTACCAAGAAACAGTAATTAGTAGCTTTAACTCGATTGAATGATTTGAAAGACTTGAAAAATGATGAAATTTCAGATCTTGAAGAAAATTTATTAACTATTGTTTCTATCCAATATTCAATGAAGCACAAAATTTAATTTTGATGACTTTATTTATTAGATGACTGAAACATTGTTTATAGCGAGTTGATATTTGTAGCCTCTACGAATAAAATCTTTTCAATGAGACTTTAGTTTTTAGTGTGTACTAAAGATATTGCTCGCTAAACACGAATGTTTTACAAATAAATTTAATACTATTCTTAAACTTTGCTTCTGGCTCTGGGTTATCTCTATATAACTATTCGAATAATGGAGTTTTGCTTTTTTGGTTGTGGTTTTGTTTTCTTTTTTTTTTTATCGAAGTTTCATTCGTTTCAGAACATTGCTTTCCTTTGTCTCTCATAGGATCTTCTATGGGCTAATAGTGTTTATTTAAAAGAAGCAAACGCAATAAGTGTTGAATTACATAAACGTGTTCAATTTCAATTTGTTCTTTTAACCGATACACTCTATTCGCCCTTGCCTACTGATTTATGTTTATCGCCTTCATCGTCACAGGGTACAATTGTTGCTGTTGAAGTTCAAGATTTAAAAAATGGCGCACGACATTATTGGACATTAGAAAAATTTCGGTAAGGAAAAACATTAATATATATATACTATTTCGAAAAATGTCTCTCTTCGACTATAAATTTGAATATCCTCTCGACTTCACATACGCATATTTATATAGATCACGCCTGGAAATCATGCGTCATGTATACAATTGCGAACAAACACCAATACCACATACATTAAGTTATAATGATATGAACGAATCATCATCACAACGTGTTGCTTTGACATCTGATACTCAACATTCAAGTTTCGATGATTCGATTCCAACTCCAACTGTTAAGGGACAATTTGATTTTACCTCCAAAGCCAGGTCCTTGTCCTTTCGTTGCGCACCTTATATATTACTTTTTTTTCTATTGTTTATTTTCAATAGACAACGATTAGAATTAATGCGTGAAATGTACACAAATGCCGCTGATACTTCACCAACTTCACCTGATCAAAATCATGAATCGATCTGTCAAGGTGATGCAGCATCAACTTCAATGCCTAATGATCCCTTTTATGATCGATTTCCTTGGTTTCGACCCATTGGAAGGTAATATCGAATTATTTTCTTGAACTACTTGTTTTGATATTTCATTTGAATTTTTCTAGAGCATTTGTTTATTTAACAAATCTATTGTACGGTATACCATTAGTACAAAATATTGCTATTGTATCCGAGCATGGTGAAATAAAAGGTTATTTAAAAATAGCTCTACAGCAATTACAAACAAGAGATACAGCTGATGAGCAAATCAAATTAATGAGAACATATAGAAATGCGAGTGGAACGACGAAGCTTGCTTTTGACGATGAAATTTATTTTCAAGTATGTAGGAGCTCCGAGTTTATTCGTTTTTTCATTTACAACAGACTTATGCTGCCTGAAATGATGGCAAAAACACTGCAGGGGATTCCATAGAGATATCGAGGAATGTTCTACTTCAGTACAAATTATCATGATTCGCGACGGTTTGTGATTAACACTTCTCGAAATGTTCGAGATTAATTTAGTCATGTTTTTGGAATCATAGAAGGAATTTCTTCACTAAGAATGATGTTTTTCTTAAGAGTATGAAAGGATCATCAACTGCTGAATTCATCAATTCAAGTGATTCTTTGGATCGATACTCGCGTCATGCTCAAAAACAATTTCATTATGGTCAAAATGACATTTCACAAAAACAAAATATTTCTGATTCTCCATCATCATTTAATCTTCCTGGTGAGTAAATATTGAATCATTAAGTATTGAATACTATTTTTCTTTGTTGGACTTATAGAAGAATCTCAAATGATGATTAAACATGACGTATCATCAAGAGATTTACTACCACAACTTGGCACTGAATATCAATTTCGTGTAACAGTTTTAGAAGCATCACAAATATCATCGGACTATGCTGACATATTTTGTCAATTTAATTTCTTACATCAAGATCATGAAGTTTACTCAACAGAACCACTTAAAAATCAAGGCAAACCTGGACCACCATTAGGCTTTTTTCATGTACAAAATGTAAGATAACAAACAGCTTTCGTTTGTTCTTAAGGAAAAGTCGTTCACGATTTATTTTTAATTTTTTTATAGTTCAATGTTGTTGTGACCAATGCTTTTATTGATTATCTTCAAACCAAACCGATTGTATTCGAAGTAATGGGTCATTATCAAGAATATTCAGGATCAGCAAAAAATAAGTAATTCAATTCATTCCATAAACCTATTATGTTCATAGAAAATTAAATTCTATTTAGTTCAACCACAACACATCGTTTACCACCAACAACTGTAGGTTCAGTGACCTTTTCAAAACCAGTTCCTGCTCAAACACTTAATCCAACGACAGCTCTTAGGTTCGTTCAAAGTAGAAGATCGTTAAAAAATCCACTGATAGCATATTTACATCAAACATCCAAAAACGAATCTCGTGTCGTGCGGGAAAAAAGTTCTGAATTTTTTAGAGTACCTTAGGGGTTAATAAATTTCAACAGAAAAAAAACTACATAGAGAATAGTTCATTGGAGAGTTGACTGTGACTTTATTTTTATTATTATCAGTGCAACAAATCAAGTTCATGCTACACATGATCTTCTTGTTTGGTATGAAATCTTTGAATTATCACCGACTGGCGAGTAAGTATCTTATGTGAATAGAAGGGAAAAGACAAGCCATTTTTATTAATCATCATGAAATAGATATACTGCTGCAACCGTTGATCATTCGGATGATGTTCCATGTTCAGGTCGCTTTATTCTTCATCAAGGTATTCAACGTCGTATTGGAATCACTCTTTGCCATGAATCAGGTTCTGATTTGATTTGGAAAGATGTTCACGAAGTTGTTGTTGGTAAGAAAAACATTTCAAGAAGAATAAAATCAAAATCAATAATTATATTTTTCTACGCAGGTCGTATTCGCGGTCAGCGTGATTCTGTTTTTGATGAATCCGATGGTCAAGTATTATCATTAAATATCATTTCGGCTCATTATATTCAAAAACAACATGACGAACGAACATTTTATCATTTTGAAGTTGCATGGGATTCATCTTTACACAATTCTTTATTACTTAATCGTTGTACATCAAGCGGAAATTCAGTTTATCTAACAATATCATCGTATCTTGAAATGGAAAATTCCTTTCAACCAGCTATAATAACAAAAGATCTGTGCCTTGTTTTATATCCACGCGGTGGAGATTCAACGTCACGCATACGTTCATCCTTAAAGAATTTCTTTGCATCAACCAATGCCATAATATCATCGATTAGTGACTCAGTAAATGAACACTCAAATCGTGTATCAGCTGTTTACGAATTAAAATTACGTCGTGCAACACCAATGAATATAATAGCATCAGATCCATCAGCTATGAATCCTGATATACAAGGGCGACAACGAAAAGTTGTGGATACATCAAAAATTTATGTACGCGGCGAAGAAATGTTAGAAGGTTGGAGACCAAGAAGTGACTCATTAATTTTTGAACATCAACACGATTTAGAAAAATTATATAAAATCGAATGTGTACGTTCTATTTTTTTTATATGCATGTAAAATCTCTTTAACATATATGATTTTCTATTTTCAATTAGGTTGAACATACAAAACATTTTCTACAAGTAAAAGATCGTTTAGATAATCCGTTATCATCACCCAATGATAATTCACCAGAGAAAATTAAATATTCATTAATTTCTATTGACCCAGCAAAACCAATTGATAATCGTCAACAAGATTTACTTCGACGTTGTGCATCATTGATGTTACCGCCGCCTGCAATTGTACGAAAAATAACTATACCAGAAATTGAAGTAAATTAGCCATTCTTATTTATAAATTTGAAATGTTGTCTTCTTGTTCTTTTAATATGAATAGGTCACTACAGATCGCTTCTTATCGGATGATTATGGAACAGTTCATTCATTGCTTAAATCAACATCGACATACTCATTCAACACTCAACCATTACATATGAACACAGCAAATATGATCAATTCGTTTATTAAAGCATCTTCTAGTAGTTCTGATCTTTCGAAGTAATTTTTTAAAAGATTTGAAGATAGCTCAAGAGTTTTATTTTCTATAATACGATCTTTGGAAAAAAATGTACACATAGTGAATCTATTATTTTCTAACAAAAAAGAAGCCTCTCTAAATCTTACAGAAACCTAATATTAGATACTCATCAGTGATAAAATATCATATTGCCATCAGTAGACGATATCAAAAGGAGATTGCCTCTAATCTAACTCAAGTTTTTATTAGATACTTCTGTTTAGTTGTATATTCGGAAGAATCATTCTATGAGTTTCTAGTTGAAGAATATTAAATCTTCGCATTAACATCGATTCTATCTATTCCTAAAATCACTTGACTATTAAAATACATAAATTTAGATTCGCACATTTGGATCCATCTTATTCAATTTCATCGTTCAGCCAAGCTCGTGGTTTAGCTGGTTCGATATCTCCGAGTATGCCGAAATCTCGTTCAATGGAAAGCTTAATGAATACATCCGGTATGGCATTGAAATACATTTCATCAATTGAAGAAGTTCGAATATCACCTGTTGTATCACGACGTGGCTATTTAAATTTCTTGGAAGAAAAAGGAACTGGTTGGATAAAAAGATTCGTCGTATGCATTATAAATGTCTATTTCTTGACAAGTTAAATAGAATTATTCTATATTTTATTAGGTTGTACGACGTCCGTTTGCATTTATATATGATCACGAAAAAGATCCCGTTGAACGGGCACTAATTAATTTAGCTATTGCTCGCATCGAATATAATGATGAAGATATAGCCAGTGGAACACGAGTATGAAATGAATAATATTATTTAATTTATTGTTAAAAGACCTTTTCGTTTTTCTTTAGAGTGCACGTAACACATTTTCAGTTGTATCAAAATATCGCGGTTTTCTTATTCAACCGTTAGCTGAAAAAGATGTTCACGATTGGCTCTATGCATTTAACCCGTTACTTGCCGGGCAAATAAAGTAAAAAAGATGTTTGTCTTTGTTAGGGTTTTTTCTTAAATTTATATTATTCTTAGGTCACGTTTATCCGGTCGATCAAAAGTAATGAATGAATAAAATTTGAGAATAATCGACGCTCAAATGGTCAGATTATATGACGATTTCTTCACACGACACGATTTTTCTCTTTTTTGTTCTGGACAATAGATTCACTCAAAAACAAAAACAATTTTCCTTTTTCTTTCCCCGTCTATACATACATGCTTATGAATTAAAATCAAGTATAATCTAGTCGCTCTTTTTTCTTTTCTAGTTAATCAAGTATATTTGTTCCTTTTCTGTTGCTGACAATATATTGTTGCATAAATACTTTTTCCATGGAGTTTTATTGGTGTCTTTCAGTGTTCCTTTTTCTCGTAATATTATTTTTGTGTATCTTTATGTTTAAAGATAAGTCACTATATACATGTTTATATTATACATATATGTGTGCTACATAAATCGTAACACATTTGTATGTTTTCTGTAGTCTGTTTTATTTATAAAAATAATAAAATAAACTGTCTCCTCAATTGCACGAATTTTAAAAGAAGGTTTGCATGTGTGTGTTTTCATCACAAGAAAAAAATCCTCCCACACTCCTGATAAGTTCAAGTATGATTGATTCCCTCATGAGGGTGTTGATTATTGTGTGTAAGAAAAACTTGACTGAATATTTCATTATGCATTCGATGAATTCTATTGTCTTAATCAAACCCCGATCATTTTTATAAATTGAACCTTTGAGAACAAAGCTAAAATTTCAAAAAATGAAAATTTATATAAATTGTAAAGTTCCGTACAATTCCACGTTTTTAATTGATTCAAGTAAACACGAATCAAATCTTTTCATTCATTTTTCTTTATCAAATTTTGCAAGTTTTTTCCAAACATCTGTTTGTCGAAAATAAATTCCGCGTAGATGTCTTGGCCCAGTAAATGAATCTCTGGCATGTAACATTTTAAAATTATCATACATAACGAAATCTCCACTGTTCAAAGTAACTCTATACTGACATTGAGGATCGTATAGAATTGATGCATATTTACGATAAGCATCATAATAAGCTGTTGTTAACCAAAATGGAAAATTAAATGGTGCTAGAGTAAAATAGCTATGGCGAATTTGTTTTATTTCATCGCCCTCCGTTTGAATTATTGGGCCAACATGAAGACTAGTGAATTGTTTTTGTTTTCGATGAAAATGAATCGGTACTGTAGTTAATAAATAATATGCGTTTGGATCGATTTCACGAAGATAAACTGCAGCATGAGCAGCATTTACTAACGTATTCGCTCCGCCCGTGTCTGCTCGACGAATACATTGTAGTAATTGCATACCTATAGAGAACATGAAAACACCTAAAACGAACATTGCAAATCAATATACCTGGCGGATCAGCAATAAATGGCTGATCTGTATGTAGATTAATAGCTGCATCTGTATAACCTAATTGATCTGTATGTTCATTTGTTATATTATCTGTACGTAAATCTTCAATACGACCAAAATGTGTTTCGACAACAGATGCGCCACATGGTAAAAAGTCTTTGCTAGACTCATAAAAGATTATAAATTTGAATTCAATGATGTGTTATACTTGACTTACATGATTTCCTCTGTATCTAAACTACGTTTTCTAACAATCACTAACCCAAATTTTTTTAATCTTTCAGAACAACTTCTAATATAAGCGTCGTATTGATCTTTATTATAAACGATTTCAATGTCGTCAACTTTGCCTTGTGGTTTCTTAGCTTCGATTCGATTTTTTCCATATGCATTTGCCAATAAATATGACAAATCAAATGAACTTGTGTGATCTTTTGACCAAGTAATTTTCAATTTATTTTCACTATCAACAAATTCAACTTGTTCAGGTTCAATGTTCGATGGAATTTCAGCGCAATCCACAACTCTTTCGCCAGTTTTCGGATGAATAGATTTACCTATGGCTGGACAATTGTGTCGTAACCAAATATAATGAAAATCCATGGTATCATGTTTATCAATCAAACGCACATGATCTTTACGTCTTTCAATATGAATGAAGCGTTGGCTTGTCAATGTTGAGGAACAATTGAGAAAACGAAAAAGCGGACGAATATATTTCAATGTTGTCATTGTGTTTTATGTATGAATGTAGTTGTTTGTGTACGTTTCTTTTTTATATGTCGTTGATAATATCGAATGCAGGACCGAAATATTCATCAAACATGGCCATTTTTCTTTTCTACCGACATCATTTATATATTTTTGTTTTTGTATTCAAACATACAAAACCAATAACAAAATAATCGCAAAGTGCATATGATTCAATGGCCTTTTCAATTATGTTGATGTTATCCAATAAAAAATATCATCTGTCTTTGCCGTACTTTTGAAATCTTTGTATGCATATTGTTCTCGGTATTAGAGGACGACTTCTTGTGTAAAGGGTATGTCTGAATATGTTTTTGATGAAACTGTCCGAGTTTTGATTTTAACCTCTATAAGAATAAATCTACGAATACTTTTCTTTATCTAAATATCGAAAGCCTTCATACGTTTTTTCGCTTCACCGAGGTGTGTGTACACGCATCAAAGATGACAATAGCTAAAATCATTGAAGCTACTATTAGATATGAAAAAATATCGGCGTTGTCTTATGATAATAGCCGACATATTCATTTTTCGCTATAGAGCATCAATTGCGAACTGAGTGAATGTGATGTGTAATTTGAGCGCAAACGGTAGACAACTCAAAATAAAGTATCTGCATGCGTTATACTTAATCGGTAACAGTAACCTCTTCGTCTGAGTGTTTGAGGAATCATTTCAATGAGTGAAAAACATAGATTTATATAAGAATAACTTCTGTTTATTAGTAAAATACGAGTAGAATAATAGACATTTTGTTTTTAAGTCACACATTGCCTTAATGGCTTGTAATATGAAAAGCTACTGTCATTATTTGAAACTAGTCTATTTGGAGAGAAGTAACATTGTTTCTTCAAGATTCATTGGATGTAAAAATCAATCCATATAATTATGCTGTGCTAGAAAATAAATTTTGCTTTAAACAGATGAAGGACAATTTAAACACTGCAAAGCTATTTTACTATGAAAGAAAGCGAAAGTGTCGTATTGACTTTTTGAAGCAGAAAATGGATTATAATATTGATTGAATTCATTTTAATATTTCATTCAATAACGAAGCAGCCGTCGAATTCAATATACTACAATTGACAAAATGCATTCAAAATTTTATAATGACCTATTCATATAAAACTATGATTTTATGTTGATTAATCAATCGAACAACGTGAAGAATCTCGTTCAACACTAATGAATAGATATGTTCACTATTCGTTTTCAGAAAAATATAGTTTTTCTTTCGAGCAAAGTCTTTTGTAATGTGGTTTTGTTGTTGTACGTGTTATGTGGCAAAATATTTTCATTTAAATATAGAACAATTCATAAATATCTCTCGTTTGATGATAACCGCAAGATACGCGTTGGTGGTCTCAAATGAAAACATCATACTTGAAGCAATCCATGGATAGTTTTTCAGTCTATAAAACGCAGCAGCGCAAATTTATTCAGAGCTAACTAATTTAGTAATTGGCGATAATAGTTTTTCAAGTATTGAACGAGGATTGTGGCTTGCAATGTACTAAACCAATCGATTGTCTCAAATAGTTTCGTTCAAGTGCTGAATGATTCGATGGCAGATTCAAGTTTAAGCCGGACTCGAACTGTACGATTTAAGAGTTGAATATTCTTTCGGAAGTAACTCACATATAATCATTTTACTTGATAATAGAATTAGTCATACTATGTGTAATGACTTTTATCTGTATACTATTTGGTGGACGTTATAATGGAAGAATCTGTTTCTATCCTACGATCAAGTAATCCTGAAAACTTTCTGGTGTCGATGTATTTCTTGAGTCTTTGAATAAACAGTTCAGTTTGTTTTCTATAACACATTTATCACATACTGCGTCAAATAGCTTCTACAACTATGCAACAGATACAGAAATAGACATGAAACTATAATAAATGAAATCTCTTCTATTAAATTTCGATAGTAAAATTTAATATTAGTACAGATATAATTTATTTGAATCGATAATAATTTACATTGCATTTAAAAACTATTACGAAAGTTTTCTTTTAGCTATATAATATTAAACGAATGTCATTCGCTTGAATATTTATTTACAATACTAGTTTTTATGTAGTTCTTGCATTATTGCTATTGTTATCTTATCAGTATTCATACACCACATATCCATGTAACTCATGATGTTTTGAGATGACTAACAAGATAAGAATTAATATATTTTGTTGACATATTTCTGTTTTTGGAGTTGAGATTTTATGTATTTGAAAAATTTTCTTACTTCAGACCATCGGCTTTGGAATATATAGAAATATGAAGGCTCAATTCAGTCAGGGAACATTGAAACGACTAAGGTATGAACGAATCATAAGAAGTGATTCCTAATTGTATTTATTTTTATAGCACGATGAGAGAATCAGAAGGTTCACAATCTCGTTCGAAACGACCTTTTATAGTGCTCGGTACACTTGTCGGAATTTTGTTTGCCTCTACAGCTGTATTAGCTGTTATATTGGGTTTGAAAAGTAAAGCTGCGCAAAAAAACGGTATTGCATGCTAATAACTATCTTGCAAGAACACTATTCTCGATATTTTAGTGGACAATGAATTGTGTGTAACGCCTTATTGTGTTAAAGCAGGTAAATTTCATTCGGAAAAGAAACTGATATCGTCGTTAGGTTGACATTTTAGCTAACTATTTGATTGAAAGTCTTGATGAAACAGTTGAACCCTGCGAAGATTTTTATCATTTTGTTTGTGGAACTTGGATTAAAAACTCTCGAATACCCGACGACGGTAAGAAGAAAATAATGAAAATAGATCAGTGATTTCAAAAGCAAAAATACGTTTCTAGCGGATTCAATAAATACGTTCTCTACATTACGAACTCAATTAGATTACAATGTTGTCGGTAGGATTCAATCTATAGAAATGTTCGATATCTGTATCTTATTAATGTATAGATATATTGACTCCACCACCTAGCAATGATACAGCTGAGCCAACAGCTCTTGATAATGCTCGCATACTATATAATTCGTGTGTCAACGAACAAAATATTGAAGACGAGGGCACTGACACAATTCTCTCAATAGTAAATAATGAATTGGGTGGTTGGCCTATACTAGAAGGCTCATCATGGGATAATTCAACGTTCAATCTATTCGATCTTCTACTTAAATTACGCAAATACAACAATGATATCATATTCGGTATAGGCACATCAGTAGATGAAAAAAACTCGCAACAATATGATCTTGTAGTAAGTAAAGAAGATTTCGATGGTTTAATTTTCTACTTCTAATAATAATTAGATTGGGCAAAGCGATATTGGCTTAGGTCAACGCCAATATTATTCCAATGAATCAAAAATTACTGTTGCCTATCGAGAATTTATCCGCGACTTGGCGAAAGAATTATCCGATAATACATCGATGGTGGACACCGATGTGAATGATATATTTGCATTTGAAAAAGAAATCGCCAAAGTAAGTTACTTGTTTTTATTTTTTTGGAGATACACATAAGAATTTATTCGATTTTACACAGCACTATTGGACAACTGAAGAACGACGAGGTCGACCAAATGCAACAATTCGTACCACTGTTGGCAGCCTTACAGATCTATTAAAAACTAGTGTTAGCCCAGTTATTATACATACATGATTTATTCTACTCTGTTTTCATTTTAATAGTTTGATTTTTCTACGTATTTACGTTCAGCATATGCATGGAGCGGTGTCACTCTAGACGATAGTGATGTTGTAACAGTACATGAACTCGAATATTTGAATAATGTTTCATCAATTATTGATCAAACTTCAGCACGTTTACTTCAAAATTATATCGTATGGCGTTTTATGATGCATCGTGTTGATAATATGCCGAAACGATTTCGTAGTATAAAAGAAAATTTTCAACATATATTTCGAGGAACAACATCTGATGTATCACGTAAAATAATATGTGGTAATTTTGTTAATGGTAATATGGGTTTTGCTGTTTCGGCTCTGTATATTAAAAAATATTTTGATGATAATGCTCGAATTCAAGTAATGTTAAAAAACATGTCTCTTTTTTATGTCCAATAAATGTTATTATTTAAAGTCATCGGAAATGATTGGCAATATTCGAAAATCATTTAGTGATATGATTGAAAAATCTTCTTGGATGGATGAAGCGTCACGAAAAAAAGCAATAGAAAAAGTAAGATCAATTAGAAAAGAAATTCAATGCCAACACTTTATTTGTAGGCTGAAGCTATCGATGAAAAAATTGGATATCCTGATTATTTAGCTGGTGATAATATGACACAATTGGAAACACAATATGCCGACGTGAGATACATGCCTCGAAAGTTAATAGATAGATCTTAGTTTAGTCGTTTCACTAGGATTCGAACTCAATAGAAAAAATTTGCTTCGCCTTATAGAAATTCTTGCGATCAAAGAATTGTTTCGTGCTTATTGCAGTTATTTTTCTTTGAATTCTTTAGTACAAATTCACTTCCTCGTACATAAATAATGTTTTAAAATTGATTCAAATAAAAGCAAAAGAAGAATTTCAAATTCTACGAAAAACTGTTGATCGTAAAGCATGGGGTTTTACGGCACCTACTGTTGTCAATGCTTTTTATGCACCGTCGAAAAATCAAATTAGTATATTTTGGTTTTCCTATCTATCGTCTTCTATTTTTCTATTTATAGCTTTTCCTGCTGGTATTCTTCAAATGCCATTTTTTGATAGAGATGCACCAAAGTAAGATCCTTCCTGCTTATACATTTCAATCATTCTTAATTCTGCTTTTTTTAGATATTTAAATTATGGCGGTAAGTATTTACTTGAATAAATAACTTTGATAATTAAGTGTTTTTTGTTTTCGTCTCAAGGTATTGGAGTAGTTGTAGGACATGAGATTACTCATGGTTTTGATAATAGTGGTCGTCAATTTGATAAAGATGGAAATCGAATTCCATGGTGGACTAAAGAAACCGTCCAAGAATTTAATGAACGTAAAACTTGTATTGTCGATCAATATAGTAATTTTACTGTACCCAATATTAATATGAAGGTTATATTTTAAGCTTTCGTGCCATTGTCAAGCTTTGGTTTTTGATGCAATATTTTATTTTTTAAGGCAAATGGAAATCAAACACAAGGTGAAGATATTGCTGATAATGGAGGATTACGAGAATCATTTTTTGTTAGTAAATTTTATTTTATAATTAAGCGAAATAGATAACGACGTATATGTTATAGGCTTATCAAAAATGGGCACAAGCTAATCCAAATGCCGATAAAAAGCTTCCTGGCCTGTCAAAATATACACCTGAACAAATGTTTTTTATTAATTATGCTCATACATGGTGTTCAAAAATGACTGATTCGTATGCAATGAATCGTGTTTTATCTGATGTACATTCGTTAGGACAATTTAGGTAAATAGCGAGACTTAAAATATTGATTCTATTGAATTTATCTATTGTTCTAGAGTCATTGGTCCTACATCGAATTTTGTTGAATTCGATCGAGTATTCAAATGTCAACCTGGTCAAGGAAATAGTCGAGTAAAAAAATGTATTGTCTGGTAGTAATATATCTATTTTTTTCAATTAATAAAAATAACGAAAAATTTTGCAATCTTTTATCAAAATGTTTATTTCTCATAGTAAACGAGATCGCTTATTTTTTTTATCAATATTGGATGTATAATCTGTTGATAATAGGACAGCGTGCTTCAAAACAATATACCAGATCAAATCCAAAACTTTTCAGCAGTACCCAAAGGCTGAGAAATAGGAATTCCTAATGTGTCGAGGAATTGTCAGTGCCGCTGTGATCATTCCTAGAGGAAATGGGAATAAACTATAGGCTCCCTCACACTTCCACCATTCACGAAAGTTGCGATATTGCTGTTTTAAAAATAATTTTTGCATGAAACCATTGATTCTCACAATTTTTCAAGTGAAAATGAGTGTAAAAACAAAAATTATCGTGAATATTCCATATTTTTACCTTTAGTATGCACGGAACAGTAGGGGAACTGATGAGGAATTCCTAATCCTCAGTCTTTGAACACCCCTCATTTTTCTTGAGTGTCAATGTTCTGCATCGAGTAAAGATTCTCTCCACAAAAGATTAAAATAAATGAAAAGATACTTTTTTAAATTTCTTATTCTTCACCTATAGTTTGATTTCCAGCAAATTAAACTGTCTTAATAGCATGGCATCTGTAAGTGTTGCACACTAGAGAAAAATTCTTCTTTAATCCGTATCCTTGGAGATATTTTTTCGTTTAACTTACATTTGTTCGAGCTTCTCACTACCAAGAAATAACCAATTAAAAAATATGTCAATATCATATTTCAGTAGAGTTTTCACTCTCATAAACTTTACGAGAAACACACCTATCTCCCTTGTAACATGCGCATCACCAAGAACATGATAAAACGTACACTTTTCTTGTTGCTTACTTGAATGCAATTTTCATATAAATAGTATTGTTTTACCTAGCCATGTGGCTTGTTGACGTTGTAAGATAGCGATAACCGATCTCATGGCGAATTTCTTTCATTGATACTTGTTTCAAACAAAATGTCAGCCGTCAAACAAGAAGAGCTACGCAGTGAATTTCCTTTTTTTCGTGAACATCCTAATTGGATTTTTTTGGAAAATGCAGGCGGCAGCCAGGTGCCTGTATCAGTGATTACTTCTATTTCAACATATTATTCAAGATCATATGTTCAAATTGCTGCTCAATATGAGCAATCAAAGGAAGCAACACAAATAGTGAAAGAAGCGCATGATTTTTGTCGCGAAATCATGAATGGTAGTGGCATTGGTGAAGTTGTTTTTGGTTCGAGTACTACTCAGTTAGTTCATACGTTAGCTCACGCTTTCGATAAACTGATCACAAATGTAGATGATGAAATAGTTTTGACCAATATTGCACATGAAGCTAATTATGGTGCTTGGACTAAATTGCAAGGAAAAGTTATCGAATGGAAAGCACACGATCGAATAAATATTGATGATCTATCAGCTTTATTATCAGAACGTACACGAATTGTGGCTATACCACATGCGAGTAATCTTATTGGTGAAGTTTTAGACGTTGAAGCTATTGTGAAACTTGTCCGACAAAAATGTCCCCGTGCTCGTGTTATTGTTGATGGTGTAGCATATGCTCCACATCGAGCTATAGATGTTCGCCAGTGGGATGTTGATTTTTATGTATTCAGTCTTTATAAAGTGAGCTTTACAGTATAGCTTTAATTGTTATTGTCTATTTATGAGAGAATCATAGGAGAGACTTCATTGGTAATATTCTACATTTAGGTCTATGGTCCTCATTTGGCTGTTTTATATGGCTCAAATGCTGCTTGGAAAGAACTTATTGATATATCAGCTGGACCCAATCACTTTTTTATTCCACAAACAGATGTTTCATATCAATACGAACTCGGATGTATTAGTCATGAAGCATGTGCAGGTGTTTTAGGCATCAAATCCTATTTTGAGCAAGTCGCTAATGCTCCTAAGGATCAACCAACAAGAAAAACAATTGAACAAGCATACAATATATTTGCTGATTTTGAACGTCCACTTGTTGAACGGCTTGTTCAATATCTTTTTACAAAACCTGACGTAATTGTTCTTGGCCAACGGTCGACCAAAAATCGATTACCGACTATTAGCTTTAGTTCAACGCGTTTATCGTCAACCGATATTGTCAAACATCTCCATGAACATAAAATAGCTTGTCGTAATGGTCATATGTATGGTTACCGATTAGTGACAGCTAGAGGATTAGATATTATTGATGGTGTAGTTCGCCTTTCTGCGCTACACTACAATACCATAGCTGAAATAGACAAATGTATTGAAATACTTGATCTAATTTTATCGAATACCGATCATACGCCTGAGACAAGTGGGCCCATACAAGATTAAATCGACTCATCCATCTCCTATGGTTGATAGTACCTTCATAATAGACCATATCATATATTAAATTATTTTTACTATCTTTATTAATTTGATCTCTTAGATAAGTGTATTTGATTTTGATCTAATGAATGATTTAGAATTTTTTCTAGAATCGAAGTAAAAAAATCCCATGCATGAATCTCAAGCTCTTCTGTAGAGCATCAAATTAAAATTGAATATACAAGAAAAACATGATCCAGTTAATCTTGTAATATTATACCTAACTTAGATTGTGTCATGGAGATTTGTGAACGATCATATTTTCAATAACAGCATAATTACTGAAATAGAAAGATCTGTTATTTTCCTACTAGAGAGAATTCCAAAGTTTCTTATGCATAGTTTTTAGGCAGATAAATTTTCAGATTTAACAAAGATAAATTTTCAGATTTAACAAAGATAAATTTTCAGATTTGTTTTTAGTTACTGCCTGTGATAAACTATTAGCGTTCATATGGCACCAGGGTGGCCAGTTCTTCTGGAAAATAGGGGAAATTTCTGAATTCTGAACATGTTTCTGATTTTTTTCTGAATTCGGAACATATTCAGATCGCTGCTTTGTCACTGAAATTAGGTACGATTATAACCCATCACTATAATAAATCAATAGTGTTTCATCAAGTTTCTCTATTAATCATCTTCTATATTCCTCGGCCGAATTGATTTTCGGTCATGTAAAGCATTTATAGTCCGATTGTTGTAATCCAATAATATAAAACCAGATAATGCTTAACTTAAAATAAAAATGAACGGTAATTATTCTTGAGAAGGTTTTTATTAGCACATGATATCTTAAACAGACTTCCTACAGCAAATTCCAAAAGATACGAAATATGAATAGCAATACCGAGATAATGGAATTTAACGTTTTTTTTCTCGTTGGACTTCTTAATCTACGCAGAATGTATTCGATTTAGTTTTGCACGTTTTTGTGCACGAGTTTTAAATTTAAAAAGAAGCTCAACATTAAGTATCTTTTATTGATGCCTTCGTATTAGCTAAATGATATGATCACTATATTGTCGTTCGTTTTATTGAAATATCTTTAAAAATGTAGTTTCAGTCAATGAATAGACACGCGGCAGAATTTTGGATGTCAGTATTTTAGCGGACGATATACTAATTCGCCAAAAACTGCAATTTTCTGATTTTTGATCTGACCGCCCTGTATGGCACTAATTATGAAGAAAAGCTACAATAGGTTGTATCGAAATTCGAAATAATCTATAAAATTTTGGTATTCATAGGATTATTTTTCAAAATTATCATTCATAATTAGTTAACCAATATATACTTGAGTGAAATATGTGATAGCACATATTATATGACTTCATTAGCGCGCCAAAAATATGCTAAGCTAAATTGAGAATATTTAATCAAACTCAGGATCAGATTGCGGGAAAAAATAAAAGACATTGATATTTGATTCTTATCTTAAAAAAGCTTATATTATTCTGAATAAACATTTTAGACTTATCGAATTTACCTGGATTAGCAGGACTACTTATGATCACCCTTGCAACTAGATATATCATAGAAATCGAATTGTAAAAAAAAGCAAAGCCTACTCTATGTCAACAGGTTTAATAGTTCATTTCATTCCGAAAAAAATTATCGCATACAAATACTAGTAACGATTTTTCTACCTAACAAGGGAAGGTCCCTGAGTGTGTCTCTGTGATTTTAACCAAACGTAAATGGATGTGTCAGGCCAAGTATTAGTATCTCAAATATATACAAATTAGCTGTCCAGAGCAAACGAGTCAGAAAATTTAAGTGAAGAAATGTTTGTATACCTTGAGGGGTACCACGGACGAATGTTTTTCATCACAAAATATTGGTGGTACTCCTCAGGGTATAAGAAAATTTCTTCACTTATATTTTTTGATTCGTTTGCTCTGGGCAGCCAATTTGTATATATTTGAGATACCCATACTTGGCCTGACGCATCCATTTACTTTTGGTTAAAATCCCAGAGACATACTCAGGGATCTACCCTCGTATGACAAATATGAAATTCTTACCGGATGATCATATGACAACTAAAATAATAATAAAACATTTTGCACTTGACTTCAGTGCAATCTTTTAACGTTGAGTTCACAATAGGGATTTCTATTTTAAAAATCAAAAAAAAATTGATTTCATCTGGAAAAGGAATACTTCTAAAATTTCTAGATTTTTGCTGTAGGAAAGTAACTTCACCTGAGAAAAACACTATTTTTATCTGCGAGTAAATAAACAATGAATATTTAAAATAGTTAACACTACAATAGACTCTGTATCCGTAAAATAGTAAAACATTTCAGTAAGAACATATTTAATAAAGTCACGATTTTCAATTTAACAAAATAAAAAATGTTATGATGAATCTTTACTTTCGAGCAAAACTAATTCTCTATATTAAGTTTTAATCAAAGCGAAAACATCAGTTATGTTATCACTGGCTTGATTATAGGAGATAGCATTTTGTTTCTTTGGAAGTCAACTCATTCCAATCTTACACTGTTTACTAAATATTCCATTGAAAACGTGATCAGTCTGATCTGATTCTAGAATATAACGGCTATTGAATTTAGATTTGTTTTGATTTTATTTAATGCGTAATTTATATTGATAATAATAAGCAAATAAATTCTGCAAATGACAGTTTTGAAAAACTGGAATGTTACGTAACGGCTGATGTGAACAAACGATCTTGTAAGATAAATTATTTGCCATAATAAACAATTTGGTCTCGTTTCCAAAAGAATGCTAAATAAACAACAAGAGCAATTGATGCAGCTAAAGCCAATACTGTAACTATGACGTTGAACACTAATGCCAACTTGCTCATTGTTCGCGCGCCTTTAACATCATTTTTTCCTTTTTTACTTCGGCAAACAAGAGAAAATATCAACGGGATAACACCAATTAGTAACCCTCCAACGCATAGACTAATAATAGACCATGGCAACCAGTCATTGATTTTGCGTATGTCCTCTTGTTGCGCGCTTGCTACCGGCAAAATTCGATTTGGCTGGTTTTGATAAGGGCGGTTTACATCTGTGTAGCTTTGATTAGGATAGTTTATAGTTGGATACATTTGATTTGGATAATATTGATAAGGATTATATTGATTAGGATAATACTGGTAAGCAGGAGGCATGTAATTAGATACAGCTACCGGGGTAGGTACTGGCGCTGCTTGTGATATAGGTTCCATGGGAGGGGGTGGCGCAGTTGCCTTTTTAGATTCTTCATCAGATGGATTGATAGTATAAGCATTCATAGCAGCCGAATTTTCCATGCAATAATAAGATCGAAAAACAAAAATGATTCTCTTGACAAAATTTCAAGCTGCAGCTATATATATATATATATCAGATTCAAGCGTCTACCAGTATTATATTGCTTTCATATTCGAACATGAATCATATATTTGATTAATAAATATTCAGATTTTGTGATGGTTCTCTATTTTTCATGTCGTTGATCTTATTACAACAAAATTCTGATAATGCATTAAAAGCGATGTTTTTGACATATTTGTTGTTGGATTCAGTTTTTTTTTCTTTTCTTCATATCAAAGCAAATAAAGATATGACTCAAACGATGAAATTCTAGCGAATTACAGTGAAGCAAATTCCAGCAACAAATAATAGAAACAGAAAATCAACCATTTTTTATTTTTAAATAGTATTTTTAACAGCGCCCGGTTGTTCTTATATTCAGACTAGTTTGTACAAGGTTTCATTACTATTGACTTTCTGATTTTGTTTTAGGATTTAGTAACTTAAAACATTATAAGCTATGCAAAACATTGGAACAATTAACCTGACGGCTCGAAATACAGAGAAAAAAGTAATATTAGTTAAGTATGAAAGGAAAGTAGCTTGGTCTTTTTATTTATGTGAAAGAAACCTATGAAGAATAATAAATCGTTCTGATAATTATGATAGTTCCTTTTAAGATGTACGTTATTGACTCAGATTTATCGGTTTAATAGACTTTGCACCTAAGTCACAACAATATTTGCATAAACTTGCACAACCAATCTTCATAATTTCGCTGCTTTTTCTACAGTAGATATTCGCATTTAAGTTAAGAATAAACTGAAATTTTTAACTCGAACGGATAGATAGTTTGGAAAATAAAAATCGCCCGACTAGGGCTACTATGCGTACTTTGAAGCATTTTTAATGCAAAATTTTTCAATAAAATTTTATTTTCTTTAAGAACAATCAAAGTTGTAAAGAAGATTTTTTCAACACACATACTATTCATAGTAAAATATCTTTTCAAACTAATCAAAATGCATTATCTTGTAATATCGTTGGCTTGATTCTGTATGCTATGCTTACAAAATGTAATCGAACGTATACCGGAAGTTGGTCGAATCAGTATGCTTGACTAGCATGAAAGTGAATATCAGATCCTGCTGATTGCTGTTTTCAAAAATTCGACATATTGAAGTTCTGTAGGAGAAAACTGCTTATCAAAATCAACGATTCCTAAAATCCATAATATTTCAACGGAAAAAATATTCAATTCATTGTCAGAGAGTAAATTATTGTAATTCAAATGGAAGCTCAAGATGAAAAACCAGTTTATCTAAAATTTTAACTCATTCGGATGGTACAGATATAGAACGTTTCAAATTAAAATTCGTAGAAAATGGCTGCTCCACAATTTTTTACCTGTAATGGCTAAGGTATAGGAATTGTTTCGATTCCTGAAAACACCAGGAAAAAGTACAATTTTTCTCGAGAAAATTAAAACTGAAACTAAAACATCGAATTTTTTTTTGCTTAGTTCCCTCTTACATTCCTTGAACGGATCTGAACTGTCAATAATCTCTAGAATAGAAAAACAAGAAATAGGTGCTAATAATCTTCATTTGGTTGAATATTACGGTAAGTGTCATACGTTCTCAAAGCAATCCAAAAACTGAGGAATCGTGTTCGCTAACTACGGAAAAATTAACTTCAGTTCTAGAAGAACTGAGAACATAATGGGAAGTGAATGAAGTATTATTACAATTATCCCACGATCAATATTGACTTTCCGTATTGGTTATTAATGTCATCTCTCGCTTATGGAATTATTGACAACCAATTTTCGTGTAAGAATTTAGATCTGCTCAATAAATGAATGAGGGTAACTAGTGGGATAGACGTATTATGTATTCTAGGTTCATCTCTAAGTTTCTCGAGAAAACTAGTGATTTTAGACATGGGAAGATTTATCAAATCTTAGTCATTGAAAATCTCTCTTTGAGCTCGGCAATCATCAAAGAAAAAGCTCTGTGAACTAAATAACGTGTTCTGTTAGAAAAGTATCTACAGAGGTGAATCATCTCTTCTGTAAACGCTTAATAAGCAGCAAGGTTTGAGAAGCTCGTCTCTACATTATACCCATCTATCATCGCTATTTATCTATTTGTTTAATAAGTCTATATATTGATAAATAACTTTGTTGAAAGCCTACGTGAAGACTCAATGTCATTCTCTAATTATTATTGTATCATCATTATTGCGTCAGTTTATTATCCAATTCGATGACGTCGATATTTCCCGTCATGCGTCTGCCATAAAAATTCGATTCTGCATACCGTTAAGCAGTTTGTGTGAAAATAAAATGAAACAAAAATTGTAGTAACACTACGCCAACAGAACGCAAAACGATACAACTGTATCATTTGCTATGTAATCACAGTAGATGATTGTAATGGCAAAGATCAGAGTTCGACATATCAAGCCTAATTACAATAAAATAAGAAACAGGTGGACTTCCTCAGGAAATATACAATCAGATTTCATTGTATACGAGACACTAGATAATTTTTTGTGAAGCCAAAGTATTTCACGATCAACTTATTTCGAGTTCAACCGGAAAAAGGCACATCCATCGAAAGATTTTTCATAAGAAAAACGAAATATCGCCTTTGGATTATTAAATAATTTAACATTAATCGAAATATAAGCGTATATATATATATATATATATATATATATATATTTATGTAAAAAACGCGTTTCATATAATTCAATACGATCATACTAGAAGAAAAGCTCAGATAACAAAAAAAAACAGAAGAGTTTTAGTAAGCCAATATATATCGGTAAAGAACGGTGATATAGAGGCGAACCAATATTAATGATAACAATAAAAGAAAAACAAGTTAACGGACACAAAATAAGATAAATTTTTATCCACTCGGCAATGACTCTTCTTCGCTAGGTTTTTTTTCATAGCTCTGATTATTCTTTGTTCAATACATGAAAAAAAAACGATTAATAGCACCACAAAAACATACACACGGTTTGATTTTTTTCTCTCGTTTTGATCGATGATAAATAAATGCAAGACCATACAAACATAGAAATAGAACAAGAACAAGAAGAAGAAAGCATTGCACAAATTGAGCAATCGAGAAAGAAAATGAATGATGATCAACATTATTTGTTGGTTTCAATTATCAGTAACAGATAAACTACAATCGATCTTCACTGTGTACGCAGAATAGTAAAGAATGGGAAGCACAAATATATACATCAGATGAAAATGAAGATAGCAAACAAAAAACAAAGAAAAGAAGAACAGACAAACGGATAACTTTCTTGAAGTTTTCCTTATAAAACAATCGATTTAGTTACTGTTCAATGATCAGGAGAACACCGACAATATGGCATCAGTGGATTAATAGGGTGCATATCGAACATTGTTACGCATACCCTAATAGTAGAAAAATCATTTCTAGTTCTTATCTTACGAAATCAACTTACGGTGATAGGACCGATGGTTCCAGTTGGTGTTGCAGTGATATAGGTAGTTTCCGGATAGGCATGTCTGAAACAGAGTTAAATCTTCAGAATAAATGGCACAAGAAAAAGGATGCGTTCAAAGCTGAACAGCTAATAGAAGATATATAGATCAAGCATGCATATATGTAAGTTATATATATGTATATGATAACTTTGTAGTTACAATCGAATTGAACAAACTCATGCATCATGCTCAACTAATTTCGAAACAAGAGATCATGTTTTCTTTGTCTCATGAAATCAAAGTCCGATTCGTGTATCAAAGGAGCATACCAGCTGAGCAGGAGTAGAAGAAAACATGGTTCGATAAACTGGTAATGATGATCCAACTGCTGCTGAGGGAGTTAATGGACTAAGAATGAAGGATAAGATCATACGAACAACCCACATGAGCACACACACACACACACACACACACACTGAACACAACGAAAACATCCGCATAGAAATTTAGCTTACCCAAGTTGAGCAGCAGCTGAAGCCATATTTGTTGTCGGTGGTCCATTGAATATGTATCCAGTTGGGCCACCTACACCATTGCTCATTGGCAATACACTAGAAAAACAACGAAATATTAGTATTTGTTTTTCAAGAACTATCTTTTTGATATCTTCAATGGGTATTTTCTTACGATAAATAAGACTAAAATTTTATATCATGTTACAAAGAATAGGAAAAGACAGTTGAAAAATCATCCATGATAGTAATTGTATCTCATTCAGAAACCAAACCTTATGTCTCAGCACGCTATGATAACAAAATGAATTAGTTTATCGGAGATGAAAGCTTGAGACCTTGAGTACTTAACAAAATAATATTATAAATAGCTAAATATTTTCTACACTAATGCTTTGAAATAGGAAGCGCAAATAAACTCTACAATAAATTATTCAATTAGATTTAGTCTGTAAGTGTAAACATAAAAAAGTCTGCCATAACGGTACTTAATTCTATTGTAAGTTAAAATTGAAATTATCTTAAAAAGTTCTTTTGTATTTCATTTTAATCTTACCCAATTGTATAGGTACCAGTTGGTTGTCCTGTCGCAGATAGACCATGTGGCGAATTTGTTGTTATGTATCGAACACTATGTTGTGGTTGGGCACTGATGGGATAGGCTGTTAAACCACTTAAAGCTGCCAATTGATCAGGGTAAATCCTTTAAAAAGGAAATCTTCGTAAAAACAAATTCTTCATTAAAAAAATCGAAATCACATACGTGTATCCACCGGGTAAAGTAAGTCCGGTTGTAAATGCTGCAGCTGCACGTGTAGCTTGAATTAATGTCGGGCGTTGTCGTGTATTCATCATTATACCTAGATCGTAAAAAAATTTCATGCACACTAAATCCCCTCTAAACTTAATACTGAACTAACCGAAAGGATTCGCTACAATGGGTTTTGGCTTTGGCTGTGATCGTGCCGTTGCCATATTCACCTAATAGAACAAAATTCTATAGTTAACACGATAGAGAATATTAAATGAATTAAAGAAAATGAAAAGTAAAAGAGCCAGACATCCACCGACAAAAAGCAAAGAGAAAACAACGAAATCTCTCGAGATCGAACGTTCGAGCCATTCAAATATATGTGTAATGTGTAAAAATAATGTGCATTTTCTACTACGACAAATAAATAAATTAAAAATATTGTTAATTAGAATTATTTTTCGATTCGATTCAAATATGAGCTTACAGAAATTATGTATCGAATTGTGTGCATGGTGATAAATGAGACATACATGCGAGCGAATATCTCATCTCTTGTTTAAGATTTCGTTCGCATTTATTTGTTGTTTTCTTTATTTCAATTGATTCCCATTTATTTTTATTTGCTACATAACGAACAACCATGCATACGTTAAATTTTCATGCGCTGAGAAATGTCTGTTTTTTTTTGTGTGAATTTTATGTACGATTCTAATATTCGGTTTCTGTTAATTTGAATGGAGGTAAAAATGAGTACGGGCACAGAGCAGCGAAAAATGCCAAAACTGATAGGCAACAGACAACAACATATAGGACACAAATTTAGCTAAGTATATAATCTAAATATATTTCTAAGGTTAAACTTGCACTTGAACGTGTATATAAATGTATAATATGTGATTGAATTTCATCATGCCCCCGAAATTATTGTTTCATTTATCCGACTAATTAATAATGATAAAAAAAAATATAAGAAAAAAAAACAATGGATCAATGTTGTAAGAGACGAACAAGCAGCCACGAACAGGCATGCAACGAAAACAGTTGTTTGGAGTAAGAAATAGATAGAAATATATTTGGTTGCCTTTTATCGTTATGTCTACCTCCTATCGCTGTAGCGATTTCTGCTGTTAACATTGTTTCGCAAGTAATGCGAAAGAAAACTAGAAGAAGAGTTCTTTGTTTTTTAAATTATTTACAATAGATTTAGAGATCAACTACGTTCATATACATACTTCAATTTTACGTCCTTCAACAACAGCTCCATGTAATTTGTCGCGAGCTACATCAGCATCATCACTCGATGCAAATGTTACGAAACCGAAACCCTAAAATTAAACAAATAGAAGAAATGAAATCAGAGCTTTCACAGACATTCCTATAGAAATAAAACTACTGCTAGACCAAACCAACTAAACTACTTGCTATTTAAAATAGAATGAAATTTTTTTCACAGACAAACGCTTTTCCACAAAACAAAGGGAAAAACAAAAACTTGTAAAAAAATCGCTGATAAGCCTAACATTTACAGAATAAATCTCTCACTTGTTCATGTAGGTTAACATTTATGCCGCTATGTGAGTAATTTTATACAACTGGAAGAGTGTAACCTTCTATTCTGATTGTTTTTAATCTCTTGAGAAAAATTTTATAAAACTCTGGAAATTGTAACTCAAAATATTGTAACAGAGAATAATCATATATCGTAATTTAAAATATATCTTAAGTCAATTATTAATCTTTCAAATCTTTTTTCTTGCGTATCCTTGTTTAACTAATTCAAATTACAGTTTTTCTTATTTTTAAACAGCATCATCTGATTCAGGGTAGAAACGATCTATGAACTTAAAATATAAATAAATATTTTCACGCTTGTTCAAAAATTAGAAGTGTCATGAAAATGAAATCAATGAAAATTAGTGAAATTTAAATAACGAATAACATCTTAGGAGTAGGCTCTTTCCTTTTAGATACTATCTATTTTGATGTTAGAAATAACATTAATACAACAGTAGTTCTATTTACGTAACGAATGCAGCAAAAAATGTTGCTTTTACAATAACCGCTAGACTTTGATTTTAATCGATGAGAAAAATACAATTTAAGATATGCAAGAACATTTCTCGTAAGATAACTTTGGATTACATACTTTTGATCCACGTTCATTGAAAATAATTTCTGTATCAATAATTTCGCCAAATTGCTAAAATTAAATATTATTCATTAGTATGAATAGAGATTTTTATTTCTTTAACTAACTGCAAACATCGCTTTAAGATCCTCATCTCGAAATCGAAATGGAATATTTGATACATGTAAACGTTTTTGTACACTTCCTGACGATGTTGTACTACCCGTTGTTGATGATGTTCCATTTTGTACAATTGTATTTGTTAATTGCGGTGACTGAGACAATGAACTATTTGATTGAATCTTAAATTTTGAAAACATAAAGAAACATTTCTCTTGAAAAACAAATTGATTTAACATACATTTTCATTGGTGATTGATTCATTAGATGATATTGGTTGTGTATTACTATTTGTTGTCGTTGATTCAATAATTGACGAAGACGATTGTACATTAATAACTTCAGGTAAATGTGAAATTGAATCGACAACGAGATTTGCTGGTGGATTCGGTAGTTTATTTCCCGTTGTTGCCACCATATTCAGGTATGCATATGGATGATGTTGACTAGACGAGGAGTCTGCTGAAGATGCAGTCGTCATATATGACGATGGATGAACTAGATGAGGATGATTAACAGTGCTTGATACTGTTCCATTACCGTTGCTGGTCGTTGTTGTTATTGTTGAACTTGAAGATGACGACGATGGTGTCGATGATGCACCTGCAGCAGCTAATAATGTTGGTACCAAAGGCTAAATCAAAATGAAGAGACACAAAATCATAAATATTTTCTATCAAATCAATTAGTATCCATATTTAATCTTTAATTTAGTATGCTTCCGGAAGCTTGATCTTTCGTTTTCCTTCAAATCGTTAATTTGGAGGAAATTTTTGTGCATTAACTTTTAAGAAAAAAACTTACATTTAATGCCAAATAATTATCTGATGGCAAAAATGAGTAAAGCATCGTTGTATAATTGTAAATAGCACCAAGAAAAATTTCTCGTATAAAGATCAACACAAGAATATTCTTCTATTTCTCATTGCTAACAGACGAGTATAAAACGAGAGATATAGAAAGAGAAAAACGAAGAAAGACGATCTATATTAGGAAAATAGAATGAGAGAAAAAGAGATAGTAGTACCATCAAGAGCCGAACAGCATCAGAAAAGAAAAAATTCGGTCAACATCCTCGTTCATTAATAGCAAAAGAACGAATATAAACAACTGTTAGGAGAAAAACAAGAGAACGAGCTGTGTTATTCTTCGATCTAATCTATCTTCCAACCCAATAGCAAGAGATGAGCCATGTATAACTAAGCGTCTGGAAGAAACACGGATGGGGAAGAAAGAGAGATATAGAGAGAGAGATAGAAAAAATCGCAATAATGGTGGCAGTTGTACTGTTTTTCTTCTCTATCTTTCTTTCTTTATCCATCATCGGTCTCAACATACATTAGCTGAATACCCGACATTGCCACTGCATTTCTTGTCTTTTTCGCTCTCCTAATATATAGATATCGCACTCTTGCTTTGTAAGCCAACCAAATAACACGTACGGTCGTTATCATCTGTCAGTCGTTTATAAATACATGCCAACAAATTTTCGAGAAATAAATTTCTGTTTTGTGTATAGTATATATTTACAATATCCAAGGATTCAGTTGCTTTTTTGTCTCTCTCCAGTTTGATCATTATTCATTCATAATAAACATTGGATGTTCCGATGTTTTGTTTTTAGAATAACATCAAAAGATATTTCTATTGCTACTACTGACTGTTTGACTTGTTTCATTAACGAGTTTGATCTCGAACAAGAAAGAAAGACAATGATATTGTCTGTTGTTATTCGATCACTTCCGTTTTGTTACTTTTTTTTTCGGTCGATCCCAACACAAATAGAACGAACAGACTGTTCAGACGAGTAAGTGACCGACTAATTACAGTTTCTTCTCGTTAGAGAATATTGATACAATTAAACAGATGCTTTCTTTACACTCAGCTGTTCTCTTCAATCAATCAATTTTATAAGCACGCCTGTTGTTCGTTGACCGAACTTATTTCTGTACATGCATATGCACATATACAGTGTCTTTCTCGTCTTCCTTATCTATATTTCCCCACCAAAGGCATACTCATCCAAGTGGGGTGTTGAAAGAAATAAAACGAAGTCATCACTGGTGGATGGCATGCGAACTCGCTAAAAAGAATGATTCAGAGTAATAGTGTCCATATGTAAACATGCGGTCAGAAACGATATCTTGCTATATAAATATCTATATGATACTCATACCGAATTGCTTGATGTCGTATCAAGATGTTGTTGAAAATGATGAAAAGCAAGTAGATTATTTTTTGTAAGAAGACTCATCGTAGGATCATTGATCGTCGTTGTTGTATTATTATTATTTCGACTGTTCACACTGAGTGATGAACCCGTGGCTAACATCGTTGGACTCTTAATGAACGAGAATAAACCAAGTTTGTTTAAATTTTTTTATGGAATTATTAGATATGAATTTAAAATTTTCTCGATTGTAAAATGAAATCCTTCTTCTTCTTCTTCTTCATTTGCTTTATTTGCATGACTCTAACATATGTGTACTTACAATTAAGAGCATATTGGTTGCGTGCGTTTAAACAATGTGAGCATGTATATACACATAGTATTGAAAGTACGATTATTTAAATGTAAAGACTTCGTGATTGCAATAACCTAACGAAGAGATGCTGCTGTATACACGTAATCGTGAAAGAAGAAAAGATTAGTTGAACGATGCAAGTGAGAAGAGTCTCATGTTGTTGTTGAGTGATGCACATAAACCCTTCGATTTTTTTCTTCCTTTCTTCCTTTCTCTCTATATGATGTTTTACTATGTTCGGTCCGACTCACTGATCACTAGTAATGGCTCTTTTCTTTCGTTTAATAACAACGATGATACACTTTTTTCTTCTCTATTGCTTTGCGAGTCTCGATTGGATTCGTGTGATCAGTGTGTGATGAGAACGACTATGGACGACAATGAGTAGTAAGACGAGGATGACGACGACGAAACAATCACATATATATGAAATATGATTTTTTTTTCTCTTTCTTTTTTTCTTCTTCCCATTTTCTATCTATTGTTTTATCGATTTGCGAATAGTGAAGAAGCATCATCCCCTACAACATATCGAGGCAATAAGTCACTTTCTATAGTTCTTCTCTCTCCTATTCCGTTCTTTTTGTTTGGTTAACAAAGCCAATTGTATTTGTATATATGTTGTGTGTACATGATCAGGTTTTACTGCATACGCCTGTTCCTTTTTTTTTCGTTTTTGATCCGTACATATAAAAATCGAAGAATAATAAATATGTATTTGAACATTCATATATATATATATATGAATACGGGATTATGCTCGTTTTATTAGGCATATGGTGTTCGAAAATAAATCTACGAATAAAACTCATAAGAAATGGACAAACAGAACAAGTATATTTCTTTTTCCTAAATGTTGAAATATTTATTCAAGAGAGAAATGAAATAAACTAAAATGTCGCTTGTGACACAAACAAGGATTACTACTATCAGATACATCAATTGACACGTATGTTATAAATAAAAATTGTTCCATAAGTGTATATAGACGTGCATATATATAAACGGCTAAGAGGTTCGTAATTGCTCTCTCACTCTAATGAATCTACTTATGCGTTGTTGAATTCAATTACGAAGTATCATTTTGAAAAGCAAAACATTTATTCATAGACGATTCAACACGTTTAACTAGAACATAAGACACAAGTATTTTTACATGCATATCAAGATGGGAATCAAGGAAATATTCGGAAAAAAATAGTTACAATATGCCCATTAAATCACAATGAAGACTAATATTTCATCTTGAATAAACCAGTAGTTAGACATAAGACGACGATAACAAGCAAATATATAAATAAATGACACTAATTACGTGCTGCTGAATATATCAATCTCCTGTAGAAACAAATGACTTGACAAGAAGAGATTATACTTATCATTAAAATACGGACAAAAGATATAAGTCACATGATGTTTTTTGTTATATTTCATATGGCGCATGAAATACTGGATTTTTTTTTAGAAAAAAGTCAATATTTTCCACAGCATCATTGTAGAATAGCGTGATCAATTTTTATCTTGTTGATCAGATATACTCGAATACAAGCTTTACAATAAGAATATCCGGCGATTATTCTTTGAAATGAATGTATAAGATATATTACGTTAGTTCTCTTTAAAATTAAATAAACAGATACAAGGATGACTACCTGAGATGGATATATATATATATATATTTATTTTATTTTAATTGCTATTTGGAATAAAATCTAAATTAATATTTTGGTTCTCAATGTATAGACAATGAGAATAGCTATGTTGCGTAATCCAGATCTCAGTCATTAGTTATTATTATGCCGACTCTACAAAAATCCAACTGTAACATAAATCAAGAATTGTTTATTACTCCTACGAGTGTTCAAAGAGTGGCGATATTTCATTTGTAATGATACTGCTATTCTTTTGTTAATCTAACAACCGGAAACAATTTATGCTGATGACAATAGTTATATAGGCTTTTGAAATATTCTCTTAGATAAAAAGCAACTTCTTTTTGTTGAACAAGCTCTTGTAGGGGTTGATGCATCTATCATCTTTTGATCGATCGACTTTGTTACTATTATTAACATTATTTTGAGATATCATCGAATCAAATAGAAGAAGAGTGAGTGTTTTATAATCGATTCAACAATCGTCACTCCTTAAGACTACAAATACAATAGTCGTCGCCATATAGTTTTTACTTTGTTTCTTTGATTTCTGTTCCAGAATTTGGTTCACTTGGTTTTGCTTCTGCCAAAATATCGTGAAAAGAAATGCCCTTGATGACATCAAACAGAATTATGCAATCTGCGGGTAATTCAGAATTTTACTCGCTGGATGTTGAAAATTATTGATGTATTGATTACTAACTAGTACGGAAGAATAATGTTTTATGACTATAAGAGTAAAAAAAAAATGTCTGAGAAAAGTGCGTAGGAGATCAAGCAGTGCAAATCAGACTTTTCAAGACAGATGATATAGGCAATTGATGGATCTTATCTGGACGGTCAGACATTTATCACTTTTATTTTAAAGATATTTTCAGTATTTTTTCTCTTGGAGTGATGAGGACAAGTCACTATACGATTATATCTCATATAAATTAGTAGCGTATCTTGTCATTAATGTTCCAATTATATATTTTTATTTCGCATCGATGATGATTGCTTATTTCTGTGTGAACATTATTGCTGTTCACTGATAAGTAGAACATGGTCTTTTATTGTTACAATAGGTCGATGATTTATTTCGCATCGAATTTCCTCTTCTATTGTTCATATTATACAATTCACGCTGTTCCTTTCGCTACTTCAACAGTTAATCCATTACTATCGGAGTGGCGATCTGTAATGTTATATGAGATTCTTGTGGTTTTTTCTTCATGAGAAACACTTAATAAAAACCCGAACTATCGCAAGTGGCTCAATGTCGTGAGAGTATTTCTCAACGGAATTCGAAAGGACAATTCGTTATTTTACTATTGGATAGAGTTTTACCCTTCTGAATTTTCTTCAGCAAGAAACTATTTATGAATACGTCAATTACAAGAAATATTCAAATGCTTTTTTTTAATGAGATCTGACTACCAGAAGATTTATTCTGTTTCAATGTTATGCTTCCTTTGAGAAATACAAAAAATTCATATTATACTGATTGACACAAAGCAACCAGAGTTGGCAACATATTCTGAAAAAATATGATGCCGAAGCCAATAAAGAGATTTATTTTGGTTTTGATCACGCCTTTCTACATGAAAAATCAGAAGTGAAGATAACAAACTGTAACAGCTATTCATTCGTTGGAATAATTTCTATAAATAACAAGAATATATAATTTCGTGCGTAAATAGTATAAAATAATATTTTTGCGATCGACATCAAAACCAAATAAACATGGCCTCAAACATTCTGAATCAATAGACAAGAACTGTCACAATATTTAAATAGTTATAATATGTCGGTGGTTTTTTTCTATTATCTTCATCAGTAACGACTCGCGAAATCCAAAAAGAAAATATCAAAATAAAAGTTAAAATCTTCTGATGAGAAAAATAACGTATTAGCATTGACCTTTAAATTTTTCTCAATCAATCGAATCATTTAGTTTTAACGTAAACTTCGACTATTCTCATTCAATAGAGCAGAAATAACCATTCTAAAACACGAAATATTCTCTCAGCATTAATTCCAGGGCCATAGATTCAATATTTTCTTATAGAGTAACATTTAATTTCGATCCACAATGTGACGCATTATTTTCCTTGCATTATTCATGTATATTCCTATTCTGTTTTTATTTTACAACCAGCACATATCGAATTGCAAATAAGCAAAAAAAAATCACATAAGTGCTCTTTATTCTGCATGATTGTTGAAGGTTGCAGACTTTTTTCGTCTTCGTTCGTTTCTTTCTTCTTTAGCCAACAGCAAATGATGTGTATAAAAAAAAAAAAGAAACAAAAATATTTCTTACGTTATTGACTATTAACATAAGTTGGCGTGTGGATATGTCTCGCGAGAGTAACGCTACGAGTTTACAATGTGTAATAACTGCGTGCAAACGTGAAGCAAATGTTTTGTGTTATTGTTGTAAAGAAAATCTCTGTCGAAATCATTATAATGAACATGATTTTATTAATTCAAAACTCAATCTTCTAATTAATGAAATCGATACTTTCGATAGGCAATTGTTGGGAATTGATTTGAGAAAGTATATTCAAAGTTCTACTGAAAAACTTCATCAATGGCGTCTTGATAGTTATAAACAGATTGATCAATATTGTGAACAAAAATATCGAGAAATTGAACAACATTTACTGAAAGTGATCAATGTAAAACGTGAAAATCTTGAAGAACTTCGTAAAAATATGCTTGGACTCGTTCAAAAACGTAAATTGACACTTGAACTTATTGATGCATTATCGTCAGATCTTCGTTCAATGGAAACGGAACTTACTGGAATTGATCTAAAATATCTTTCGATTCAAACATCGCCAATAACATTGGAGCGAGATTTAATTCATATTAATGAATTATCAATTGAAGATTTTGATGTTGGTTCATTATCATCAGTATTTAAAACTATTGACTATACAAGAAAAGGTGTATATCCTGTAGCAAGTAATACTCAATGTTTATTAATACATCATGAACCAGATTTATGTTTGATGGATCGAAATTTTAAGATCACCAAGCAAACATTATGGAACCATGGACAAATTGTTGATGCTTGTTGGTCGTCGGCATTAGGAAGATTTTTTCTCCTTACACTTAACCAAATTTATATTTTTGATGTTGATACAATGTCTATTGAACGTGTAGATGCCACACAAAAATTGCAATGGCTTTCTTGTGCATGTTCAGATGCATCTTTGTTCTTATCGACAAATGAAAAGGGTTCGTCAATATGCGAATTCAATCTATTGAATTCATTGCAAGCAGCTAAACGATGGGAACCACCGGATACATGTTCTTCAGATGAACGTATTCTTGATATGGCTTATAATAAAGGAACGCTTCTTTTATTGATTGGAAATTCACTAGCCGAAAAAACTCGTGTAGAATTACGATCATCAGCGAGATTAGATCGTATATGGTCACTTCAATTAGATATTGTTTATCAAGCAAAAATACTTCGTTGTTGTTTACTCCATTCTGATCAATGGTTGATTATTGATGGTAATACATCGCGTCTTTTTCAAATAACCATGGATGGTAAACTTAAATCTACATGTTATTATAATCCAACACCTTGTTCGGCTTGTCTTTTTGGTTTCGATTTATTAGCTATTTCAACGGTTCATGGTGTCAATCTGCATAAACTTTAAATATGAACATGCCAATTAGTAGTAGAAATGAATACGATATTTGCTACACATTAATTATGTTTTTCACATAAATTAACATGAATATATTTTATTTTGTTTTTCAAAAAAATTCAGCTAAATGTGAAATATATACAAGTGCTTGGAAACGTGTTGATTGTTATTTTATATTGTATCAGGACTTAGTTTTTAAAAGAAACATGGTGATATGCGAATGATTTCGATTGTATTTATCAAAATAGAAATGAACCCATTCGATGTTGAATTTATACAAAAGACTTTTTAATTAATTATAAAATTTGCCAAAAAAGCGAGCAACTCCATGAATGTATTCTCTATGGTATACATACATTTGGAGATGTTCAATGATGAAAAATACTTTGATTTTTGAATTTTTATTGTAAAAAAACAACTAAAAATAGCTGCTTTTATTTGTGTTTTAAGAAAATAATGATGCTTTGAAGAGTTCTATTCTCGTACAAGTTTTTGATGCAGAAAATTTAAGATGTATTGTTAAATTGCATCGGATTGCTGCTCAGGATTGATCATTCTTGCGTAGAGTACAAGAAAATCTTGGGAAACAAAAATAGCTTACTGAATTAAAAGAATCTATTCTTTAAATTTTATTTGTTTACATCTTTCGTTGATGAAAAACACAGATCTCATGTGAAAATTTCAGCGAAAAAGCTAGCTTAAATGTTCACTTGGTTACCGCCTTTAAGCGCATATTTTCAGCAAATTAAACATGTTTAAAATCGAGAGTTTAAGCGCTTTAAAGTGCTCGATGTTTTCACTCTGAAACAGAATATCACACACTTTCTGTCACTGACACCATCATATTCTTAGTTGTTTACACCTAGTTTCTATGAGTATTTTTTTTCCATTTAGTCGGATAGTGAGCTATTTTATTGGATTATTTGAGTTATTCGACTACTCGAGATTAGATTCGAATACTGGTGGTTTTTATATTGTTTGGAATTCTAGATCAGGCATGAAAACCGCTCGATTTTACTTTTGTATGAACTGTGCGAACGAAACCGTCTTGCAACTTGATCAAGCCAGAGATCGTGCAATGACAATGAGTATTTTTTGTGAATTCAGCAATACTGATTTTCTGTTATTATTTTTATCTACTAACTCATTCTCAAATGAAATTTGCTTTACAAAAATAAAATTTTATTCATAAATTTAAGCACATCTTTTTGGGGTTGAAGAAGTAAATGCCGAGTCTTTTTTTGAATTGTGTGTTTAATTTCTTGGCCACTTTTTTTGAAAAATAATTCTTTTTTTGAGAAATTTATATTTTACCTTAGAAAAACTCGAAAATAAAAATTGTTGGAACAAATTATATCATTTGTAGGAAGCGTTTGTATAGAGATCTATCCCAAAGAGTCGCAAAGTCAATGCTTATAGGAAAATTTTCTCCGGAGTAATGGAATTTAAGTATAGACACACAGGTGAATTACCAAAAAACGTGCTTTAAAAATGCGTAAATCAAAGCACATCTTCAGTACTTTTGAGCATTCGAGATATAAAACGCTTTCTAACACTCAAAGTAGAAAATCCGTCAGCGTTTCTAAGTAATTTGCAGAACAAACGCTTCACAGTACTTGAATAAAGGAGAATTTTCATCACTTTTAAGAGATTAAAGAGCAGACGCAGTGATAAGTGCTGTTAAAATCTATTTGTAAACAAAACTAAGCACTTTACTCAAGAAAGCAACTTAGAACAGCTTAGTATTTGCAAGCCTGAGCGACATTAAGTTGCTTATATCATAGTAACTTAATATAAGTCACTTAAAAATATCTTACAACGAAAAACAATTTCCCATGGAATATTAGTATCTTTTTTTGTTAGATGATTTTTCTATCTACTGTATCAATGAGAGAAATTCCTTTAAAAAAAACTTCTAATTCAAATATTCCTCGAAAGCCTCATCCTCATGCCCGAAAGTTTGGCTAAGTCGAAGCGTATCTCACGATATGTTCTAAAATAAACATACCCTTAAAACCTATCACTGTGAGCACTGATAGTGCATATATATTCATATGTCAACCACGACTTTGTACTCATGGAAGCTCAACCGTAGCTTTGCTTGAGGGTTGTACGCGCAATTAGCTAATCAAGCTCATTGTCATTATTAGTTATATTTTCTGATTGTTTTTAGAGATGAAGAATGCTCTTAATAGCGGTAATATTTTGCTAAAGCCATTAGCGACCAAGAAAAAAATGGAAGAACGTGATTTTAACTGTTGCATCAACAGTGAAATTCTCTCAGATGAGAGTTGTACTTTGCATTAAAATTTTTGCGATTAGTGAATCTTCATCATAAAAAGAACCGAAATCCTACTTGCAAGTGGAAAGTGCAAAATCTGCATGATAATTATTCTCGTGCAATTTTATATGTAGTAGGATTAGATGAAATTAATTACTCAGCTAGCGTACCTGCTGCATTTTCAAGCATAACTATTTAAAAATCTTCAAAAATCATTAGTTTGGCATGTCACGGCAAGGACTGTTAATTTGTCTAGACAACTATGCGTCTAACCTTATTTGCACTGTGCATGGTTATTGTAAATTTTTTCTCGCTTCAACAAAGAAAGTTGGATAAAACGCCAAAATTCCTTTTTTTTTCATTCGGCTCTGTACTGGGAAAAGTTTTTAAATAGTCGTACCCAATGCAAACAAGACTTTATTGATGGCTGCACAAAAAATTGGCGTATTTGCTTGTGTCAAATATAAATGTTCGCATTTTTGAAAACTGAAGAAACACCTTTTCCATTTATGAGAAATGTTAACAAAACTAAAATGAAATCGTTGCAGCATTGTTAGAATGATGGTTATGGATAAAACAGTGACTAGGAGTACTTTTCTTTTCTACTACACGCAAGAAGTTTTCAAAGCTGATAGATCCGTGGCATTAACGAACGTCATTTATCAACAGTATGTCAAAATTAGAACGCAAACAAGCTGTTCTGACTTCTATCGACAAGTTATTGAAACTTAGCCGACGGATAGATTCGTTATCTTTACACAGACTCTTGAATCAATCCTGAAATTGCCTGCAACAATGTATGTATATAATCACATGTGAGAGACGAAAAAGTAAATTTCGAAATGATCGACATTGACATCAGAACCCATCCGAATATCGGATTATAGAACTCTGATGAGTTGTTTATATTTTATATCAATAATACAAACGTAAAGCGACAGAATGAATATTGAATATTTATTTCTTCAAAAAATAAGAACTATAATCGCTCTTATCCCATAAATTCTCTTGGGTCACCTTTGACAATAGCTTGAGCTCTTCGTGCAGTAGCGATGGCTCGTTCACGTCGATTATTTTCTTCGTTTGCAAAGAAATTGAGCAAATTTGTATCAATGCTTGGTAATCTACGAAGATTATAATCGGAACGAAACATTTGTCTGTCCTGTGTATTAAGATTATAATCATCGTTGTCTAATTGATCATTGAAACCGTAGTGAAGATTACGTGCACTGAAAAATAATATTCAAATTTGAAAGAATCATTACAAATAAAAACATACTGGATTAAAACTGTAATACAGGCTAGTAATAAGCCGACAATGTAGGAATATATTTTCATGTTGTTGATGGTCCTTGATGATGTAGTAATAAAGTATGAATCTGTGTTAGTAATTTTTGAGAAAGTGAATTTCTCTTAGATAGTAGGATGCTCTTTTTTTTTAAATAGGAAAATGCCTATATGCTTGGTTGGTTTCAAGTTTGAGTGTTTTATTATGTTACAAAAAAAAAAGAGGGGAACATCATGTTTTATATCTGCTAAATGTTAAACGCAGACGGTACCACCTACATTCTCAATTGTTCTTCTCTCTTCATTCCGTTTACATTTTTTTTCTTTGATGAACGCAAATCTAGCACATTGAAAACAAGAGTTTGGCATGCAAATCTAATGAGATTACTATTGCAATATAGTTTGATGGACGTTAACAATGAGTTAATGTACATTAATGGAGATAGAGAAATATTCATTTTTACTTTGCATTAAAAGAAATGTTCATTGAAATAAATAATTCTATTCAAGTATTTAAAAGGATTTATAAATGCTTATAATTTTTATTTCTTTACACGAGTAATGAAGCGACTAGTTTTATTTTTGAAGAAATAACAGAAAAGAAAAAGTTTAGCCTATAGCGACTGAAGAAGTGTCTGTCGTTGATCTATAATATATGTATAGATAGCGTATCGTCGTTGTTCATTGGTCCATTGTGTGATATTACCAACATGTTGAATAATTTTTTCGACGAATTGCTCATCAGTTATTTGAATATCGTCATCGTCTAACTTTCGTTTATTGGTATTTGTTGGCCAACGTCGTTCAGTTTTTGTTGTTGTTTGAATATATTTTAACAGTTGTCCAAGTAATTTCCGATCGTATATATAACGAAGCAATGCTGGTGATAATGTATGAAGTAGATTTTTTGGATAAATAGATGTTACTGACGATGATGATGATGATAAACGTTCTTGTTCGATTTGTAGAAGTATCAATGTCGGTGAAAGTTTTTGAACGATAATATCTAATGTATAATCAAAGATTGTATCATATGAATGAGGAATAAAGCAATAGTCAGATGATATTGACAAGAGAGGTTTTTGTTGATTATTAGATGCATAATTTTCATAGATATATATTAATGTATCAATACAAAATGATATTGTTGAATGACGTTGATCAGAGTGATGTGCTATGGCAAAAAGTGAACATATTTGAAGGCGTGATTCAAGAGAATTATCACTCAATTGTTGTATTAAATTTTCAGTATCAGGTGAAATTAAAGGACTATTATTAACTGTAGAATTCGATTCAACATTGGACTCGTCTTGCATTGTTGGACTTTGAGGTGTGTCACTAAAATAGATACATAGTTAGAAGTCATAGTATTCAATTTATGAAAATAGTCGACACTTGTATTCATCAGTGCATATCGTTCCAGTGGTTCAGTGCAAGAAAGAAATGATGAATATTAATGAATGTAGTACGCTCCGGTACATGAATCTTGACTTTTTCTCAATGTTGATTGACACCATTAATAGTCAATGATACAGTTAAACGCAATAAACATATTAAGAAGTCAAAAAATGATTTTAAATAGAGCATATCTGCCTATGAAAGTTGTATTTATAAAATTAATTTTGTGGAACTCACATATTTTCGAAGAAGATAAAATGGTGAGTGCAAGTTTAAAAGCGAGATTTTTGCGGCTTCCCACCCCCTCCCCATTACAGACATTAATGAGTTTAAAATTGTGCTAATTAGGAGCTTGACTAATTAGGCTGCTATTTCTTCCTTTTTAATTACAAACTATATTAAAAAAAAAGCAATGTTTGCCCATTACAGACCATAGTAACTAGTTTATGGTACCATTACAGATCATAGTAACTAGCTTAGGGTACCATTACAGACCATAGAAGCGAGTATCTGCCATTGTTAAATATACGAGCTAACAGTTTAATACTCGATTACAGACATGAGCAAAATAGGCAATGACCTAATTATAGGTTTTCGAAATTAGGGTAGATTTTTCACATGAACTATTCTGAATTATTTTAGTAAGCCGAAGGGACATATGTGAGTTCCACATTTTAGCCCCAAAGGGGCTGCGCTAACAAACTTTTTAACTATAGACACAGTTTTTCTTGTGGGTGAGAATCCTTTTTCGAGAAGGGTGTAAAATTTTTGCCATATTTACTCGATAATAATTGGTTCATTTTGATTTGTTTGTTCAATTGATTTGATAGTTTTGTCGGTTTTTGATTTTTGAATTAGATAATAAAAATAAAAAATTCTTAATAAACGTCGATAATTGTCAATATTTGAATTTAGATGAATTTTATCGATTGTTTCTTGATAGAGTTTTAAACATGAAACTGTTTGAGATTGTTGTAATAAACTAAGACATTCGACAAATAAAAAAAAATTCTCAATAAATTCAAGATTAATTATTTCATTTTTCCTATTCATGAAAGCTTTTATCGACGATGTTGAACATATAAATATATAATCTTTATATACGTCGCCATTGAGTATTGCTGAAAGATTAAGAACTGATTGAATAAAAACAGGAAACGATGTACAAAAAATGAAACATTCTAATGGACATCGAATAGTAGAATTATGAGTACGATCAATAAGAACACGCAATTCTAATAACTTTTGACGACGAGTTGATGATCCACTATAATTTTTGAAAAAAATCAAATAGAACAATTAAAATATCTACTCTAACATCAATTTTAGATTAGCTACATTCAAATGATATGAAATTTTCGAAAGATATTGCAAATTCTTCATACAAATGATTTTCTATATTATCATTTTTTGGAAAATTTTAACACCTGAAAAAACAATAGTAGCACTTCTACGATCGAAGTACTCTTCAACATGATGGAAATAGAGCTCTATTCCAAGAAAATGCTCGTCCGCGTTTTTCGCCTTGATATTCTCTTTTAGACAGAACAAAGCAATTAGCTACAATGAAGTTCTTGCGAGAACTTTAGGTTTTCCGATCTTAAAAAGGATATGATTTATAAAAGATTAAATTTCATACTGTTTTCTTTTGAAATGAAGTCTTAAATTATATGGAAACAGAACACGTTCACTTTAAACGGTGAAGATTTTTTTAACTTATCCTCTTCTCTCGTTAGCGATTGAAATGTTGTAAAAGCCTAGATGAATTATTTCTAAAAATACATACATTGGAATAGCATGATTAATAATAAATTGTTGCCAATTAAAATTTTCTTGCATAGTCATAGCCAAGTTGATTAACTTTTCAATTTGTTCAATGGGATTATCACATTGATATGTTCTTTCAGAATTTCCTTCTAGTTTAACATGAATATTTATAATTTGATTAGTTTTAAAACAAATTATAAAATATTCCAAATAAAATTCAATAGCATAAATTAACCATTTATGACATAAATGTGATTGAATATTTAGTCGTTGGCGATTTTCTAATACGATTGGTAAAAGATCTTGTACGAATAAACAACGTAGAATATTCAACGATGTCTGTTGTATATTGAAACCAATTTTCTCTTCAGTATTTATTATTAGTTGAAGTATTGATGATATTGATGATGATGACGATAATGATAAACAAGCAAGAGCTTTTTCACGACATTGATTTAATGATTCGGTGGATTTTGATGATAATAATAGACTTTTTTCAAGTTCATCATACCATTTACGTATCAATAAGGATGATATTATATCGCGTGTTGACGATGATAAAAGTGAACAAAGATGATGATAAGAAAATTGATTTTTTTCAATGAAACTAAAAAGTTCGATTTCAGTTTTGATGTGTGATAAAACATGCTCTTACCTGTTAGAAGAAGCTGTGAATATTGATTGAAATTCTTCGAGCAAATAAGCACTTTTATCTATTTCATTCATATGATGCTGTAAAATATGTTCAATTATAAAGGATAATAATATGTAGGAACTTTGCTCACGAAATAAACGATACAGATCAATTAAAACATCGAATTGATCACCATAGATTGATAATGTTGTTAGCAGCCATGCATGCGCACGAGGAGTTTCTTTCATTGTTTCATGTCCATCCAATATTAAAAGATTCGAACGAATTTGGTCTATTAGATAGACTAAGTTGCTATTTGAAGGTGAATCCATTTCAATAGTCATTTTTGGTTAATTGGCTTTTTTCTTCTTTTCTAAATTTGTTTTTTCGTCTTCTTTCAACAATCTATAGACATGCTTGACGAATAGAAGTTATTCGATAGATGACTCTCATGGTCGCACATTGATTTCTGCTACTACATAATAATACCTAAAATGGACTGTTGATAATAGATCAAGAGACTACTAATCATCAAAAACTTGTAAAATGAAATCGCTCGACACAGACTAATCCAGTCCAAGGGGGAACAGCAGATTTGCAGTACAAAAGTACGTCAAAGTACACTACTTGAAGCAGCTTGAAGTAGCTCAAAGTAACTTCAAGTCCAAAAGTCCGCCGTTGCCCTCTTGATCCAGTCTGCAATGAAGGGAACTGAAAACTCGCTGGATTCACAATATCACAGAGAGAAGTACTATGATTTATATACTCGATGCCAATTGAGATGAAATAAATGACCTACATGTATTCATTACGAAATTATTAATTTAAGAAAAATGAAAAGCTTATTTCTAGGTTTCTGTTTAACCCATGATTCATCATGATGTTGGACAACGGATAGCTCAAAATGTCTTATCAAAAGATTCCTCTATAAAAATCTCTGATTCATTTTCTTCGAAATAGCATCATTATTAGTGTGATAAAACAACAGTCATGTGCATGTTATTTCCTACGCTCTCTAACAGATAGTCTGGGTGTGGGTTACGAAATCAGATGGGGTCAATTAATCGAGTCACTATTAAACTAATTAGTTAGGATAAAATTCTATATCTAGAATGAATCAAATTTGATTCGATATTTCTCGGTTAAGATTTTTATTAGGCGAAGTTAGAATCGGTGAAGCTAATCGTCGGCGAAAACAAATTCGGCGGAACTGTATACTAAATCCTACTTCTGACAAGCAAACATTAGTGCATTGTTATGACACCGAAATTTATTCGTATAGAGTTTAATTAATTACGTAAGTTAATATGTGAATGTGAGTAGTGGAACATCCAATAGATTGCAGATTTGATAAGCATATGCGTTCAGGTCTTCTGTTCAATGTACCTAAATCTACATTTAAAAAACAGCTGTGGCTATATAAAAAAAGAAGCTTCTTGGTTTAGTCTGTGTTTCTCTTTAACTTTTCTTTCTATTTTATTTAAATAATTCTAAATGGCAGAGTCCCGATAAGTTTTTTAATTATCAAATAATTAACACAAAAAGGATTCGCGAAATAAAACTCTGTATTTCTTTTTATCAATTGTTTTTTTAGCACAAAAATTTCAATTGAATTTTACCTTTAACTCGATTGCTGAAAAGCAATCGGCGAGACTAGTAGATTGATTTGTGTTTTCGTTAGAAGATAGGTCAATCTGTTTTTCGTTTGATTTATGTATACCCTCATCCATACTCTCTCTCTCTCTATTGAGTCAGAATCAGTAAATTATTGGGAAGCTACGCTATCCTGTCTGTGAGTAAATTAAAATAGACCTAAAATACAGTGACAACTTATTTTTTGCTAAGAATCCAAATAAAGCGTATCAACATGCAAACAGCAGTCTAAAGAGCCAGATTCTTTTCTTTTTTTATTCAACTTTAGTGTCTTCGTGGATGTCCTTTTGTCTGTATCATATACACAACTGATTCATGTGTTACCGTTGAAGTATGCGGTATTATTATCAATTTTTATTGTTTTTTATGTTGATGTCTTTGGTGATATAACATACGATAGTATATCCAAAACGTTTGAGGTAGATGTACCTTCATTAGAAGGCGTACTTGGAGCTTTAGAGCGTCTTTGATTGGAAATATGACGCTGGTCAATATCTTCATTCGAAACAGTAGAAACGCTTGGTTGGTTTCCTGAACGATCTTGTTGGTAAATGAGAGCACATTGGTCACGAATCATCGCTGCACTTCCTGATATCACCGAAATATTGTCCCTTCCGACGAGCCAGTCAAAATTTAAGTAATTAATATTTGTCAACGATATGCCACACGCCAAAAAGCGGCAATTGACTCCTAGTTTTTCATGTAGTGATTTAGCAAGTTTGCGAAGACTTTCGTTATCTTCTGGTTTATCACTGGTATCGTTACCGTCGGAGAATATGTACAATTGAATAGTGTAATAAGCTCGACGATCCAATATATCATAAACTGCACTCAATGCTTCGAAGAAATGAGTATTAACAAAGACCCCACTTAGGTTGATCGAATCAATTTGATTTTGGTTTTCTATTGTGTTTGAATTTTGAGCATCGCATGGAGGAATCAATGTTCGCTTTGCTAACTCTTTATCAAATGTATTTACTTCAACTTTATCCAAGGGGCCTGCATGTAGAGCTATTTCCCGCAATAATTCTTTTATTGCTAGTTTCGTTTGATCGAAGCGCGTCTTTTTGCTTTCTCCTTTGAGCTGTTTTGAAGATTTCAGTTCCAACACAGAAGCCGACATCGATGAAGTTTTATCGATCAGCATATATGTGTAGCGTCCGCGTACAAATCTGCGCTTATAAAGATCCATTTCCTGGTCATCATATTCATAACCTGTGCAGGGGTCTGAGCAGCGTGGACACTGAAATTTCAAATTCAGTAATGGCCTTTTATTCTCGTCAGCTTCTCGATAATTCTTTTGATCATCGTCGGTCACAATGCGATCTAACATTCGTTGAGTGAGTGAACATTTGCATGGACATGCAAGATAGAATTTGGCGTCTAAAAAAAATGAGAATGGAATGCATGTGCAATATTGAGAAAATATAATGTCGAACATGCAGTATCTGAACACAAAGCTACTAACGCACGATTCGTAATTGTTGGTTGGAAGTTTTGAGCTTTTCGTACAACACTGTTCTCAATCTCATGACAGCAATTTGACAGATTATTTCGGGTCATATTTTGGATTTTAAATCACGATCTAGTTGAATGATTACTTTTCTATTTGCTGTGATCTTATAGCGATTACTAAGACATCTCTTGCATATCTTAGTCTCTTCATTTTTTTTTCTCAGAAAAATATCACTGCCATCTAGTCTTAAGCGTGCTGTTTTCAAGAACTGAAAAACATCTTAAAATGATGTTTTTTTAACATATTTCAATATACGGAGGTTTACATATTTTTTTGATTGTCTTCTTATGCAAATGTGCTATGCGTTCCCCTTTCCCAGGTACACGGGATACAAATCATTTTCAAATAAAAGGATAAGCAAATATAGATAGCAGGCCTCAATATATTGAAAGAATGCTATTGTAACGGTATTTACCGTTACGGCTCACTTCATGTACTTTATCCTCTTCGCTGTGTCCTTATGTTCGTGCATTGACCTGATGAACTCTCATTGTTCTATTGCGTGACCGTCCCCTCTTTATCTATATCCGCCCAAGCGTGATCATTCTCGCGTATAAAAAGGAATGTAACTAAATGAAATGCACGACTAGAGATGTACAGATGACACAATACACCATCACGCCGACGGGCATAAGCGACACTCTTTGTGTCCGTCACAACTATAAATTTCGCAAAAAAGCACATCTTTTTTTTGCTATTTTACAAGCTTCTACATGATATATTTATAGATCACCCGAATTGATGTCAGTAACATATTCAGAAAAACAGTATGGCAGGAGTGGCCTCGCTTTTGCGTTTCATTCTCAGAAATGAGAATGCATCTATAAATTACGTTAAAACCTCATATTTTGAAATGAAATTCTTCAATCACACACTAATTTGCAGCAGGTTTCCCTCAAAACAGAAGAAATTTTCGCAAGTGTGGAAGTTCGCAGAGATCTTTGCAGCTTCTTTTTTCTAGAAATCTGCCATGCTTTCATAAGATGCAAATTTGTTTCTAATTAATAGAATCTAGATATTGAATCCAGATGATCATGAGATGCATGTAAAGAAAAAGTACAATTGAAATGAGAAGAAACAATAGACCCATCTCTTCAAATAAGCAGTTTGTTCAACGAAAAATGAAGCAGATGTCTTTAACGATATTGTCTACTTATTTTCTAGGCTGAAAACCAAATACAGCTGGAGAATCGCAATGAATTCAAGGTTGCTAACAAGAAGAATAGTGTCTATTTAAATATTTTTCTCACACCGTTGGGTACGACATCTATATTAAAAGGACTATACTGTTTTCAGTAAAAAGAATAGATTATTATAATATTTATTCGTCCCATGGCACGATGGGATGGGATGACTCTCAAAAAATTTCCGTCCCATCCCTTCCCATAAAATTAAAATTAAAAAATTGCATCCCATGGGACGGATGGGATGGGATGGGAATGGATTATCCCATCCCACGCGAAGCTCTGATCGGTATCATATCACATGTTATAACAAAACTTCATTTAATTGCCTTTTTGCAATCAACCGTACCTATCTTTAAAAGTTCTTACTCTTCTTTGTCATAAATAAAATGTAATAGACTAGCTATCATAAAATGGGAAAAAACACAAACATACCGATTTCGAAAGTTAAAAAATGATCACGAAGAGTCTTATATAAGAAGATTGTTTTTCAAAACAAAGAGATTGTATTAATACGCAGTCGAAGGTAAGTAAACTATTTCATAGAAGTCAGGTGAAGCCTATCGAAATATTTACAGTAAGTAAAAAATTAGGTCAGATGATTGAGATAGTAAACTTTCGCGATTAATGGAAACGTGACTGAGAGATGAAGTGTCTAGCCGTTAGAGAAACGTGAGTGATTGACCATCACTGATGGTCAATCAATTGAAAAACAGAGCGAAAGTTGGACAGTATCTCCGAAACTCGAGAACTTGTTCCATTTACGACACAAATGGTTCACCCTACACAAAGCTCAACAGAAACACTTTTTAAAGGAGAAGTGAATAAGATAAAAGGAGATATCAACCGACTTTTTCACTTTAGGAGAAAAGCTAAGTAGAAATAAGTTTTATACTACAGAAATAGAAGATTTTCAGAGAGAAATAATCCACATGAAGAAAAGTGAATGACAGATATTTATTTATATTCTTTTCTTTCATTGCTGCACGGGTATGCGTGTGTGTGTAGTCTCTTTACTATCGAATAATCACACCCACATTTCAAATATAATATTGTTTTTTAAACTTTTATTTTACAATACATATCGAAACATAATAATTGTGGAATTTTGTTTTCATTATGAGTCAGAATTAAAATTAAGTTTAGGATAACTGGGCGAAAGAGAAGTAGCTCACTTCATAACATGCTATTCAAAATAACAAAACTAAACGTTGCCATAATATGCAAAATTGAATCAACTCTAACGATGAGCTTTATTTTTGTCTGTTTTGAATAATCAGTTTTTATAGTTAGATTGCTCATTCCATTTTGATTAATTTTTTTATTTATATTCGTAGATATCAAAAGTTCTGTCTGCACAATTTAAACGGAATAAAAGAATGTCAATTCGTGTTATTTCAATTATATGCTTTCTGCTCATAGTAATAGAAATGTCACTATGTGCAGCTGTTATTAAACGTATTGAAAATCAAGTCATTGATGATAAGGAGGTGGTATTGGAATCAACAGAAATGAAAGAACTAACACACAATAATGAAACAATACTTCTTAGACAAAAACGAGGTCAATGTTGTAACATTTTTAATACAAAATGCTGCTGTTTCGTTGGCCACGTTAAGTGCATTAACTATGGCTCGCCCTTCCATAGTCCACAATGTGAAGAGTGTCCGATGGGGTGGGGATTTTGCCTGCCAGCCTTTGACGGAGAGAAAGACTGTGAAGGATGTGATTTGGGTTTCAAGTGTTAAAGACTATTCTGGTAGAATGAGATAAAGGACGAATCATTTTTTAGTGTTATGTTTTACCAGCTGGGCTGAATGAAGAATGCTTTGAAATAAAATATCTTTATGACTACGGGTAAACATGATGATTTATATTTCATCGTACTCCATGGTACTTTAAAGTGCAAAATTATAATGTTTCCCATTTTCACTATAAACTCTGATAATCTTATATTTATGAAGTCAAATTCACAAAAATATTAGAAGAATAAACAAGATTTATTTTCTTTTAAAATTATCATAATTGTCGAATGATTAAAGAAAACAAAGGATTATTTTCTTGGTGCTGTCACGTACTGGCGCTTTCTTTCACAACTACTTATTTTCTTTCTGTTATCTCTATTGCTCATGAGACTGAGTCATTGGCAAGGGGGAAAAAGCGATTTATGAGTTTCATGATTTTTCTGAGTTTAGCTGATTTAAAATGAGTTTGAGAAAACGAAAAATTTGCTAAACTAACTAAAAACTATTCCAAATCATAAATTATTACTGAAAATCATTCAAAGGCGCCGAAACTCACGCAAACTCATTCCAATACAGTTAATTTATATTGATTGTAAGTTGAGTTTTACTGTGATTTAAATCAGCTTTTCCCCCCTTGGTCATTGGTTTAAGATATGATATAGACGAGTAGTTTGCAAGATAGTCGTGATTCTCGATATTTTTCAGAAGTGAGAGCGGCTGAAATTTGGTAGAAAGTCAAGAACTTTTGACAAAAAACTTCGTTCATACGATTGCTCGGTGACTGTCGTAAAGAAGACAGAAAGAGAAAGAAAGAAAGAAAACACCCTTAGCCTTCTGTTGGAAGTTTCAGTCAAATAAAACTATGAGTGCAAGTCCACTGAATCCTTTTTTGAAATTTTTTTACATCAATTTCACTGTGAGCAAAAAACTGTTTAGAAGAATTCATTTTCAGAATGTCGTTTGTTTATTGAGCGCGCCCATTATTCAGATTATCAACTATGTTTTATATCCTGTTTCACTTATTTTGCTTTGAAAGTTAAATGAGATACGTAAGCGTCAAAGGCACTACGCTGAGAACCATTTGATCAATTATAATAGTTTATTCTCATTATATTCATTTACCTGGAATCGGCAGATACATCTCATTGGATTCCAGATTTTCCAATTGTGTTATTTGCATCTAAATAACGATAAACACATCAATCTTGGCTCAACACAATTTGTGTTATTACTTACCAATGGAAGAAGGGGCACGACACGGTCGGGTAGCCATGGTGAACTTGTATCTATGCATGATAGTGCTGTTTTACTAGCCCACAGAATGTGGATTGGTGTTTCATAGGCGTTGACTTTCTGTAAAGACAAAGGTGTATAAGTTCGATGTAGCCGATGATGAATCGCATCTGCGTGTCCAAACATTTGAGGGCAAAGAGATTTGATTATGACATTGAGAACATTGCTGAGACTGTAGAGGCGTAGACTAGTTGTAGCAGAATTTGGTAGGTCCTTCTGACACTAAATACTTTATGTTTCAACTTACAAATGAAAATAAATTGCTAAGAATCTTACCCAGATTTCATCTCGTGCGTTATCAACGATCCATCTCAGCCATGTAGGTTTCATGTTTTGAAGTTCGTTCAAATCTGAATTCTTTTTAATGTAGGTATCGGCATTTAGTACCATATCAATGATATTGCGTACGCGTAATTCAATGAAGTTATCTACAGTATTGATAGAACATAGAAAAGCGATACTTTTCAGCAGATTATTATTTTGGTCGCTAGTTTCAAGTTCGATAGGGAAATAATTTTCATACAATTTAATATCAATCTTTGGCAAACGGTTACGTAAATAGGGAATTGCGATTTTATCTTTATCTTGATCATCGAGCTTTAATTGTTTTAATATAGTAATATATATTGAGTAACTGTCTATGACCAATTGGAGTTGTCGACATCTTTGATACGTTTCATCAAAGTCAGCCTGCTTAACTGCGAGATTTCGTATAATTTCGAGCATCTTAACAAACGTCTGTGCTTGATTGCATCGCCAACATTCTTCGCATCGACCATCTAATCGAAAATTTGAGTCAAGTTGTTTGTCGCACAGTGCACACTTTGATGTCATGATTTACTGAAAAATTACTTTTATTGTATTTTTCTAAAACAAAAAGTTGATAATGCTGAACGAATCTCATGGAAAGTGTTGCACACAAAAACTAGAAGCACCAATAAAGATTCAATGTCTCTCCAAAATGTCGGTGTGAACATGATGGTGTATGTAAAACGATAAATATAGTCACAGTCAAAAATTTGACTGAATAAAAAGTCGTCAACTGTCAAAAATATGCCTATGTGTAAATTTTGGGTGTGGGTCAGTTCAGTTTATTAGTGATATTTTGGTTATGATGACGAATTGAAAAACAATAGAAGAAGAGAACATGCAAAGACGAAATTGTTAAAGAACAAGATAACGAATCTAATATCTGACATACGAAATGCGAACGACCATGAATACATTTATATATGATCAAGTTGAAAAGATTTCATATGCGACATTAGATAACATCGTCGGAAAAATCCTGGATACGAAATGTGAATATTTCCAAAGCTAGTGAACGTTTCCAGTTTTCCTCTAGCTGAACATTGTATAAGACAAGTCGGTTTCATCCGTTCTTCGAAACTTAAATGATACGCTTCCACATTCAATCATCGTTGGTGTGTATTGAAATTGTTTTGCAATCATTTACTGTTATTATTGTGCTGTGTTATAAAATGACATTGTGTAGCATTTTTCCTTCATTTTCGCTTCTTATCTACTGCTATCAAAACTTCGCAGAATATGTTTATCTTGGTCACAAGAGAACTGATGTAGTCTGAGTAACATGCACAGTCACAAGATTGTCATATCAGGGTGTAGGTTTCGGTATGTATGGTGGTGCGGACTAGCACTTTTCTTCGTATACTTCCCCATACCCGCATGCTGCAAATAGTTCTAACTTAAAATAAAATTATCATGCCAAGTATCGATTATCCATCAGAGATGATAATTATTATTATTTTAATTAATGCTGAAAATTCAAATATGAACGTAAATGCAAAACTGAATCGTGTCAGCTATAAAGACGGAAGAGCAAATCTTCCTCACACAATTATTCATCTGTAATTGATTTCAACATCGGATATTTTTGGAGGACAATTGTTTTCTAACAATGCCGCTATTGGTACAATTATAATAAGAAATAATTGTGACTTTTTCTACAATATTTTTAACAAGAAAACTCTGCCAGATACGACCAAACACGAAGAAAATGTTTTTTACTGTGACAGTGGCAATGTGCGATATCTGTAGATAACTTTTCTGGAGTTTAACCTCATGAACTTTTAGTGATGTTTAGTGTGAGTGTCAGAGCTCATAAGAATTAATGAAAGAAGAAAAACCGTAAAAAAATACAATCGAAGAAATGATTCGTCAACCTGACTATGATTCATCAGTGGGACACTAGTAAGTAAAAGCAGACAGATAAGTCGTTAGTAATGCAACAAAAATGAGTAAATCATTCGTTGTTTCATCGTCGAATATTCGAGGAGAGAACGAAACTATAAGCGTTGAATTTATGCAAGTTAACATATGTGAATCAACAAAGCAAACAATCATCACCGATGCATATTCACTGGTTACAATGGAGAGGAATAAGTGAATTGAAAAATCTTTTTAATCAAATTCATGAAAATTTGTTGCATGGTAGTGGTATATGCGTGGTGAAAAATGTTCCCATAGATGATGACAATGTATCCTATCTCTCGATTGCTAAAAGTTTCAGTGGTGAACTTCTACGTGATTCACGCATGCCATCTCGTTCTTTGGAAGCAGATACAGTGATCTACCGTGTTGAAGAAGACCCTTTGAATACCGATGCGTATGCTCATTCAGCAACAAATGCCCATTTTCCTCTTCATACTGATTGTGCACACTTTCTCTATCCAGCTGAAGTGGTGATGCTACTCTGTGTTCAGCCGTCGACGAATGATGGTGATGGTAAAACTATATTGACTGATGTAGATGATATTTTAACGATGTTAACTGAACAACAAATATCCGAACTTGCCATTAGTCGGTTTACCTGGTGGCAAGGAACAAATAAACAAGTGCGAGTACCAATTTTGACCAAGAGTGATGATGGTCGTTGGCGAATTCGTTTCAATCAAGCTACATTGATGCGAGAAATGAATGCAAGTGATTTTGCAAAATCATCTGTTCTTCAATCCCTTATCGAAGTACTAGAAAAAATTGAACTCAATCCAAGTAATTCAATTAGTTTGACTGCTAATGACTTGCTAATTGTACACAATCAGCGCGTACTTCACGGACGTACAGCATTTACATCAAACACTTCGCGACTTCTCAAAAGAATTCGAGTAAAGGTCAATGACTTGTGAGACGATTACTTTTTGAACATTTTTTCAAGAAACAGGACTTGACATAATCTATCAGCTTTTTCCTATTTTTTACGTGCCAAATCATTTTTTTCCAATATTAACAAAGTTTTATGACGTACTAATTTTTATTGTTTACTGGATAAAAGAGGATTTTTTTTCATTGGAAAGCACAATAATCTGGAATAGAATTTAAAAAAAAACCGTATGGGAGTACTCGAGCAATAGAAGATTGACGGCATCTTCCAATGTCCATAACAAGAATATTTGTGTTGAGCATAAAGTACTGATAGTGCATTTTATAATACATAAAGTTACCAATCAGGCAAACATGCGTTAATAAAATTAGTGCAAGATCTAAAAATATTGAAATGGCGTTGTTTTTATTAAAATTAAAACGGTAAAGAAACAAGAAACTTGCAATTTCAGAAGATTTTAAGACACGAACATGAAGAAGATGATTACATTGCAATGTTGAACGTCTGATTCAATCAGTTTTCAGAATTTGAATGATGAACACTGTGTCATCATATTTAAACATCAGTCTTCTATTATTGAGATGAGAAGCAGAAATCTGGTGAAACAGTAGTTTGCAAAAAAACAGATCTTTATTTGTATAGGAGGGTAAAAATATTCGCATGTTTTTATCTTAATCATATTTATTAGAAGAAAAAAAACGAAATTGTATTCGAAACTGCAAGGAATATGATTTTTCAAAATTAATTATAATGCTTATTCAGATAGAACATTCTGAAGTTTTGAACGTTGTCTTGACTGTAAATAAATGGTCATCAAAACCGCGCAGATCTACAATAACATCATTGCAGTATTCACTTCGCTCGCAGAACGAACAGGTAGATTTGTTTCATTTTCTTTCGAAATTAATCTCAATCACGGCTACTAACAATTGAAATATCAGATCTTTCATATTAGAGTCGTAAGAGCTCGAGCTTCTTAAAATTTGTCTAAAACAAAATTTTAATGAAGGACAAAAAACATGTTTTAATTATGAGTACAGGAGTAAATATTAATTACCTGGTATACATTGAGTGGCAATCTGAATTAATATTCTGCTTCAGAATTTATTGAGATTTGTTAATTATGAACATACTTCCAAGGGGGAAAAACTGATTTCAAGCACAGAAATCAAACAGAAATCAAGGAAAACACTTGAAATCAAGAAATCACGAAATCAGTTTGTTCCCCCTTGCATACTTCAGTAAAAGTACCCCCGCAGCTTTTCTATTCTTTTATAATATTATCTTCATTATGGCCCTACGCTTGATTTTTATTCAATATTTGGAGTCTCTGTTGATTTCTACTTTCTTTTATGATTTAACACTACGCTAAGGTGCAAAGGAAACAGGTGCAGAGGACACAGAATCTTCTAATAATAAATGCGTATACGAAAAAAGCTATGCAAAGCAATTGGCCACTTATCTGAATAAGTTATTATTATTCAATAAAATGCGTAGATTACATAAATATTATTGTTTTCTTTAAGCTCTGATGAAATAGAAAAAAAAATGACAAAAATAACAGACATTTTTCTCGTTTGATTTTTTAGAACTATTTTCAATCTTTTAAATACTGATGAATGATGCAAATAAGAAGAAAAAAATAAAATAATCTTCTTATTTTTAATCAACTCGAACAATCATAGTGGAAATTCAATTGAGAAGATAATGCCTAAAATTCAAAGAATCAGAATTGTTCCTGTTGAACATTCAACTCCAGTGACGACAGCATCATACAGAGCACCGTACAGTTTTATGATACCGAACAAACAAATTTTAGCTCCACCTTTGTTCACGTGCATTGATGAGATTTACTCCCATGACCCTATACCGAATCAATCATTAAATCAAGCAAACCATGCATCTACTCTCTCAAACGCAAGCCTAATATCGATTCCGTCAAAAAAAAATTCTAAAGACAAGGCAGTACAGTGGCAAAAAAGGTCAATAAGTATTATTGTAATTATAATTATTGTATGCATCATAGTTATAGCTGTTTTATTAGCTGTTTTTCTTATTTATTATGTGAACAAATAATATACAATAATAAGTTGATGTTTAAATAAAATATATCGAAGTTAAAGACGTACAAGTGATGGATGCAGCATCGAACAGAACTATGTTTGATAATTAAATACAGAATCGATTCTCGGAAGGTACGCTAAATAAAATCAAGCATTTTGAATTTTATCACATACTATTTTTATTTCTTTAATTGTCTCTCTTGTTTTCTTTTGCAGTTAGTAGCTGAATATATTTTGCTATTCTTGACCTATTGAGAGAAGAACCGCTTACTCTACATCGTTTTGAAGATAAGTCTAAATTGAGACATCATTTACAAAACTTATATCTTAATCTGATGTTTCAGGCTTAAGTATTTTCTAACCAACATTCAACTGTGATGCTGAAATAATAGGAAAAGAACCCTTTCTTCAGAAAGATGGTGATGATAGAAACGACTGTTGTCAACTTACTTTGCTAACAAAGTTGATAGTTGATTTCCAGAACACTCTAGGCTGTTTTTTATGCCAACACACTTAATTCTTGCGATATTTTTCTAGAACATAACGAGTGATCTAATCTGACGGTATTATTTTGCAAAATCGTGACTTTTATTAGAATCCTCTAAAATTATGCAAGCAGAAAGGATAATTATTAATTATGACTCTATAACCGTTTTCTTATTTTCAGTTTAAGCTATATTCAAAATTTCCATAGACGCCGTATATTAAGAAATGCTCAAACATTGCGTTAATTTTCACCAGTTTTGTCTAAAAATAAATCCGTTATAAATAAATTCTCTCTGAAATTCTGTGTGTTTAATAAATTTTATTTGTCTCATAGCCCTCATGTTTAGTTTAATCGACAGTAGCTCGATTTTCTCTCATTCAATGTTCATTGATTTCATTGTTGCCGAGACAAGAATAATTAATCATCTTATAATTGTTAAACGATAATTGGTATACGACTAAAATAGAGATATTGAAGCCGAAATCATTTAAAAACAAATTCAACTGAAAACAAGCTTGCTAATGCAACTCTTCTGAAGGTATTATGACAAAATTATAATATATCATTTTTCTTCACTAAAATTTCTGCAAAATAGATAAGGAGAAATATTTTCCTTAAGGATCCATACAATCAAAACAACTGAATCGAATTCAGTTCTTGCTTCATCATGAAAAGATTTCTTTTTCAATTATTTCAAATAGGAGTTTAATAGACAATAAAAAATATGCGCTGGTTTTCAATTGCTAAAACCCCAAAAAGCAGTTGGTAAATCGTGTGCATCTCTTGCTCTCTTAATAACTGACGTAAATGATGAAACACAATTTCCAATAAAATAATCTGCATGAGCCAACATTGCAACATCAATAACAGGTAGCCAAGGGTCAAGATGTGCCACATATACTCGTTGCGCAGCTAGATGCTCTTCGATTTCTTTAATCATTGGCCGTTTATCTGTTGCAACATAAATATTGCGTATACGTGTACGAAGAACAATATTTTTTAATAAACGAAGTATTTCTTCATCGGATGGGTAACATATTTTTTGAGTAACATATGAATTTGTAGATGCTAACAGATCGAGACATTGAGGCGAAGCCATATATGAACGAGTTTTGTAAGATTCAACATTGGTACACGATCGTTCCCAATCAATATCATTTCTTAAATGAATTCCTATGAAAAAAAATAGCAGTCATCGATTTCATTCGGAAGAGTTCATTTGATAACATACCAATATATGGTTCGTTATTGAATAATTTTTTTTGATGTTGTCGAACTTCATCCATAATTTGCTCGGACCAAGTCATATACTTTTGTAATTGACGATGTTCAGCTAACATTGGATATGAAGCTGGTGCTCCTTTCAACGCTAAAACAGGATAACGATCAGCGGGAAATAATTTTTGCCATTGATTGACTGAATATTCATCATAATGAAGCTGATATGTAGTTGTATCAACAAAACTAACATTTAACTCATTCCAAAAGGATTCAAATGGATTTCCGTCTTTCATTTGACACTCTGATTTAGGTCTATCAGCTGGTAACCAGCAAAAACCAATACGAGATTCTTTCGGCCATACACGAGGAGCAAGATTTTGCATAAAATCTTCAGCATCAATTACACGATGATAAGAACGAAGAGATTCGATTTGAAACCATTCAGAATATGGAATATTCTTATAAGTACGCCACTAAAAACAAAAACTATTTTTCTTCGTTATATGAAAATTTTGAAAACAAATGTTTTCGGTCGAGTTTGAAATTCATTCGCTATGATAACACAAAAAGATCGCGCGTAATCAAAATCTATTCTGCATATTATTAGTAACTAGATGGTATTCGAGTTTCACTCGACTACGAAATGCGGTGCGAAGCACACGAGTCGAATTTTCGAAAGTAGCGAGAATAAGATTTAAAAAATAAATGATTCACTTTAAGATTCATTACAAACGTTTATTTTTTTTTAATTTCCGTATACGAATTTTGAATAAAAATTTCGCATTCACTATTCTTAAATCGACCATTTTGAAATTCATCACTAGGAAATCTCTCTGAAAATGTAACAACCAGTTGTCTAACAATTTTTTTCATTGAACGATTAATTATTTTAATGATTCACTATCTTAGATCAAATGCGAAGAAATAGACTATTGGCTACTATTACTTGATGACGTCATTTTAATTAGCGCGAAACTATAAAACAATAAAACGTTTCAAAATCATCATTGTCGAATGATATTTTTAGGCGAACGAAGCCTAGTATTGAAAATTGGAAAAAGGATGTAACAAGTTCCACCTCCATAGTTTTATATTTAGTTTGAATGGATTTTCTATCACTTACAGTTCTCTAGATCATCGCGCTACTTTATTAGAGCTTTTATGCTTACTCAAGTTAGAAAGAAACAAAAAAAAACTCGCGACGGACTACATAAATGCTGTGCTTCGCACCGCATTAAAAACTAAAACATTTAAAATAATATATACTTACAGGTGGTACAATTAATGTTCGATTAATTAACTTTGAAAATGCTAACCCACCCAGAAAATGTTCAGCTTGATTACCAAAGCGACCCATACACAAACAAAAAAGAATATATCCATTTGGATCAATATCATGCTCAGTCGTCTTTACTTCAAGTACAAAAATTAGCGAAATCAAAATACCAACTACACAGCGATTCATCTCGATGACAATGTGCAAGACAGACGAGAATGTGTGTATGAAAAAAAAATAATGAAAGATAAAAGTCAATCTTTTTTTTTTCTTCTTTCTCTCTCAGGAAATTAAAGCGATATCAAGTAAACAAGTAAGGCCATCCCATTTCGCACATATTCGTCAATATACGTTCTAAGCTTTTGTATCGTTCGATTATTTGCCAAGATAGTGACACGAAAAGAAAAAGAACGATTAATTCTCAATTGACACGTATTTAATCTAAGTATACAATACACAGATGACAGTTTAATCGAAGCATGTAAATTACTCAACTAATATAGACTGACATCTTTTTTGAATATCCATAATTCAATAAAGCAAATTTTCAAATTCATAGAGGCTGTTGCTAGCAACAATGATCAAATCATGTTTCAATGGTTGACAGCATCGTACACAATCAATAAGAAGCGAATAATTATTTGCCAATATATATATATACACTGTATCGTATTGAGGAAATGTAATCAAATAGTTGCCATGCTTTGATCGCGGTTGCTTCGATTATTTTGAATAAATAAACACTGATAAATCAAATCTGATTTGGATTTGAATTTCGTTTGTTCTTACATCAAGTATTTATAATGATGACTTTTGTTTTGTAGATTTACATATTATGTCGGACGGTCATCAGACACCTGATAATGCTGGGCCTGATCAAGGTCCACCAGACTCTGCTATGCCTTCTACTGAAGCCGAGAGTGCAAAGAAGCCAATTCGAACTGCTTTTGATGATGGAGCACTCAAAGTGATGGAAGATGAATTTCAAGTAAATATTTAAAAATGATTCTCAAAATCTAGGATTTTGTCTCGTTTTATTTTCTTCTAGACTGTACTTAATGAATTAGTTGGCGGCGATCGAAGTTTAGATAAATTTCGTAGTGAATATGAAAAACTACACAAGGCCTTACTCAAATCACATGATAGTGAAAAACGTTTAATGCAAAAATGTCGAGAATTAAATGCTGAATTAGTTACAAATTCAGCAAAAGTTCAATCTGCTATGAAATTAAGTGACGAAGATAAGAGTGCTATTGCTTCACTACGAAAAGAAATTGAAAAAGCATGGAAAATGGTCGATGCTGCACATGAAAAAGAACAACGAGCAAAAGAAACCATTCAAAGTCTAAGAATTGAAATTAACAATTTAAGTAAATTAGTTGAACAAGGAGCAGGTATGAACGAATTACTATTATTTAGATTTAAAAATATGTTACTAACGTCGTACGTTGGCTAATATGCAATAAGGGCCAATAGACTCTTATGATGTTAACATTTCTTACAGTTATGTTCTACTAAGTAACGGTAGAACAACCAAAAAGAAAAAAAAACGCAGAGTGTATCTTATCAGTAGCCTCTGCCAAATGACAGATAAATATCTTATTTGAGTACGAACTACGAAAAAAAAAGAATCGCTTTCTTGTTGGAATGAAAATGATATCGTAATAACAAAAGAAAAACATTTCTTTTAAGGAGTTACCATGGGTCAAGAACACGATGTGAACGATCTAATGAAGATGCGCGATGAATTAGCTCAAGAACGAGATCGATTATTAAATGATGTAACACAATTACGTCGTGATCTCGACGACAATTCATTTAAACAAGCTGATTTAGAAAAAAAAATTCATGAATCTAATGAACAAATTCTTACTTTACAAGAAAAAATTACTCAATCAAAAACGGAAAATATGAAAGAAGCAAAAAGACGAGTTTGTTCTGTTTTTTTTTATTTGGTGCAGTTAATGGTTTTACTCTTTCTTTGAACTTTCTTAGGAACAAATTGAACTTGAACTTAAAACAAGTAAACAGAGTTTAGAAGTAAGAAATGCAGAATTTAAAGCGCAAACGACGCAATTCGAATCTCAACAGCAAGAACTGAGAAAAGCTCAACAGCATCTAAAACAAATGAAAGAAGATAATATTCGCTTATCGAAAGATAATCAAATTCTTCAAGTACGTCTCGATAATTCACGTACACAATTCACTGAACTTGTTACAACAAATGAAAAACTCGCTAATGATTGTGCACGTCGTGTAACAGAACTCAAAGAAAAAGAAGACGAACTTGTACAATTACGTAAAGAACGCGACAATGAACAAAAGAAAAAAGATCATGCTGAAAAACGTTTTAGACAAGTCGAAGATCAAGTTGGTGAAGTCGAACAACAACGTGAACGTTTACGTTCGAAAATATCAACATTAGAACACGAAATCGACCAATTTAAAAAGACTCAGGACGAAAATCGAAGACAAATCGATACATTAACACGTGAACGTGAACAATTAAATAAAAATTGTCAAAAATTAATTGCCGATAATCAAAAACAAACGGATCAAGTTAAAAGCTTTGACCAATCAAAGAAAACCTTAGAACAAGATATTACTAATTATAAGGAAGAAGCTAGTAAACAGCGAAAAATTATTCTGAAAATGGAAAAAGAACGAGATCGGTACATAGCAGTTTTCTTTCCTTCGTTTTTTTTCAAGAAAGCTGCGACTATTTCAATGGATTGATCATAGACAGTCATGAAGAATCGTATGATAAATAATAGGATCAAAATATTCCTCGTTTGATTCAACTTACAATTGTTTTTTTTTTGAATTGAGCTCGATGACATTCTGTTTTGTGTTTGCATGTAGCCAAGGACAATGGCCAGTGAGTTGATAGAAGTACTTTCAAAAAAATGAATAGTGATGGTTAGAAAAATAGAATCGTTATTTCCCTCCATACACGTAGCTTTTACAAATCTCAAAGAGGAATGCATATTTTGTCTCGCAGAGTTCAGATAAAAAGGTAGCATTCATCGGGCAAGCTATTGTGAGACTCCAGCGGTTGAATTCTCTCTATACTTTCGGTCGATTATTATTCAATATCTTATGAATTTTATTTTTCTCAATTAGTTATATCACTGAAGCTGGTCAATTAACAAATAGTGTTCTTGGACTAATGGAGGAAGTAAAAAAGAAGGAACTCGAATTATTTGATCAAAAGAAAAAAATAGCTGAATTAGAAACTCGACTGAAACAACAACAAAATTTATATGAAGCTGTTCGATCCGATCGTAATCTTTATTCGAAAAATCTAATTGAATCTCAAGATGAAATCGGTGAAATGAAACGTAAATTGAAAATAATGAACCATCAAATCGATCAATTAAAAGAAGAAATTCAGGGTAAAGAACAAGAATTAGTTCGCACACAAGGCGAACATGAAAAAGTTAAAAAAGACAAAGAACAGTTGATGTTAAATGTTGAACAACTAAAGAAAGAAGCGATCAAGAAAGAGGAAGCTTATGCTAACCAACTATCGGAATTTGAACGCTTAAATAAACAATTAATGGAAGCAAATGATGAACGTAAAAAACAAATGAAACAATTACAACAAGTAACAAACCACACAAGCAAATGTTTTTCTAATTTTATTAATCTTTCCTTTGCGTCTTAGGTTATAGCAGAACGTGATGTTCTCGGCACACAGCTTGTTCGTCGTAATGATGAACTTGCGCTTCTCTATGAAAAACTTAAAATTCAACAATCAACATTAAACAAAGGCGAACTTCAATATAAAAGTCGTCTCGAAGATTTGCGTATATTAAAATTAGAATTGAAAAAATTACGCCATGACAAAGGTACTTTACAAGATAAAGTATCGAACACAGAAGATCTCAAACGTGAAGTATTTCATGTTCAACGAGAATTATTACGTGAACGTACACGTTGTCGAGCATTAGAAGAAGAATTAGAAAATCCGATGAATATACATCGTTGGCGTAAATTAGAAGGTAGCGATCCATCAACATTCGAATTGATACAAAAGATTCAATTACTTCAAAAACGTTTAATACAAAAAACAGAAGAAGTAGTACAAAAGGAATTATTAATACAAGAAAAAGAAAAATTATATGCTGAACTCAAACGTATTTTGGGTAATGTTATAGAATTTATTTCAGCTTTAATTATCGATGTTGTTTTTCATCTGTTATATCGAAAAAGAGTATCTCTAAAAGAATTCATTTTTCTTTATAAATTGAGTTGATACTAATAGCTCATATTGTTCGTATGAAGTCTTCGCATAACGTAAACTGAAATTTAGAGAAACATATTCAAACATGATAATGACGATACGAACCTTTCAATGTTTATTTTCGTTAGGAGTAAATTCAAGTCTTCGAACTACACTTTTCAAGGATAAAGTTCATACTTTGTTTATTATTAGTATTTAGAGACATCTATTGCAGTGGCGGAGAAAATTTTATTAAAATATTTCTTTAATCTATTTGATTCTTGTAGCTCGACAACCTGGCCCAGAAGTTGCTGAACAATTATCGATTTATCAAGAAACACTTAAAGCTAAAACTAAACAATTGAAATCTTTGGCGAGTGAAGTGAATATGTACGAAAGTCAAATAGACGATTATAAATACGAAATTGATAAACTCAATCGACAATTAACCGAAGTACAACAGAAATATTTTCTGCAAAAGAAAAAAGAAACGATGGCCAAAGAAAAAGAACGTTTCATGCAAGCACAACAGCTTACCACAACGATCAATGGAATTACATTACAGCAACCACCACCTGATCTCATTCAACCGAATCGATCAAAGTAAATTGTTTTAGTTAACCTTTTAATTTTCAATTAACATGAAATTTAATATTATTTTAGTGATCAAGCTCGTTTCACTGGCGGAGGCTTCAACCTTAAATCAACGCCTAAGCCTGCTGCTGTTAATGCTTAATTTTTGTATGCATCTTTTGAGTTTAAATAAAAAAGCACGTCCTATTTTCACTGAGCGCTTCTATATTTACGAACACACATAATGGTTCGCAAAATTCATTAAAATGTTCTATCGAAGAAATATTAAAATTCTAAGAAGCATGAAAATATTTTTTTTTTCAACGTTTAATTTTCATAATAAATTCTTAAATAGTTTCTTATTTTCTGTAAGTAAATAATCTTTCCTATTTTCAAAGTGTCCATTTGTTGTAGCTTCAATTTTCAAATAAACTCGACAGAATTATTCCAAATTACAATCTAATCAATTACAATCAAACTTAACTTCTACTCTAAGTTAGTCATGAATGTGGCCCAAGATAAGACTTAAATCAAGAGTTCAAATTGTAGTTTGACGACACTAGTACATTTAGTGAGCTTAGGATTTATTTATTATGCTTTAAAATAAATAAATAAATCATTTGCATACAAGAAAAAAAAGTAAATTCACATGTTCACATTGATATATTTGTACAGCATCATCACATTGTTTAATTTGCATAATTTGCAGATCTTTTGAAATTCCTAGGGATCATATAAATATTAATTTTATGATGAATCTGGTAGATTTTCAACTATTATCTGTGCATTATTACTGAATTTTGCTTGTAACTAAGATAGCATTTTTATTTAGATTTACTTTATAATTAAACAGTATGAATGGATTTAACTCACTTACAGATTAAAACTATCGACAGTTAATCATACTGTTATAACATTTGGTTTTTAATCACGTATTACATCTGAAATAGGTAGTTCACTTCGTCCGAGATTGATTATTTCTTGTGAATGAATTAGAAGCACTCAAATTTTGCACACATATTGTATATTGAATCGAATAGTGATTAGAATAATATAGATAATATATATATATATATATATATACACGCTACTATGACTTATTTACTTGTTTTTTCTTTCTTTTTATGATAGGAAGACAAATTAGGATCATGATGAAAGTAGTTCTGGGGAATGATTTTAATGGAGCCATTAAATGAAAACAAAAAAATTCTATTTGTACAATATTAAATGCATCAGAGACATCTATTTTTGCATACAATGAATTATTAAAAATTGTGAATGGCTCGAAACGAAGTTTGTTTCCACTTGAATTTTGAATTGAATCTTCCCCTCTCCATAATAGCAACTGATATTCTCCGGTTGCTTTCATTATAGACTTATTCAAAAACAAATCAACAACAACAAAGTACCTATTGAGTATCAATTCTAGAATAGAGAGAAGTCGATGCTTATGTTTACCAGACGATAATAGAATTCTTCGGTTATGGTGTCTGTTTTTACTACGTCTAATTGAATATATAAGACAATATTGTAAAAAGAAAGCAAGGCTCTATATAAAAATGTAATGATCAAGTTTATTGTTTTATTACGAACGGAAAATTGTATTATTATATAGTGAATGTTTTTTCAAACAATGGTCTTAAGCTTCCAAAGCGAAGTTTCCTTTTTTCTCGGCTTCTTGTTTAAGTTTTTCCACAGCATTTTTAGACAAACTACAATTATTGAGCCAAACTACATGATTCGATTGGTTATGTTGAATCATTTTGATCAGATCATTAACGCATGCATCAGTTATTAATTTATTAGAAGTAAGATTTAAACATTGAAGAGTGTTATTATGGGAGGTGATTGCACTGATCAATTGTCGAACACCACGGTCACCTATTGCGTTTGAACCTAAATTCAGTATTTGTATTGTTGTATTGGTTTTGAGCATGTCTGCTAAATAATCAGCACCATCATCTGTAATATTATTCGAATCGAGTTCAAGCCATTCCATTGTTTCGTTATTAATCGAAAGTGCTCGTGCTAGGGCACGTGCGCCAGTATCAGAAATTTGATTACTAGATAGATTTAATTCCACTAAACTTGTATTAGTATATAATATATCAGCTAAAGTTGTAGCACCATTGCCAGAAATTTCATTGTGTTCGAGTCGAAGTTTTCCACATCTACTATCTACAATCACCTTTTTACATAAAAATTCCATATCTTGATCGCCTATTTTTTTGCGACTTAAATCAACGTCTGAATAAAAATCAATCGATTCCATCAATGCTTCTATTCTGCCGTCTTGATGTATGAGCGTATCTAAATGAAAGAAAAAATAAAGATTATCCATATAGCAGATATTTGAAAAACCGTTAATTCTGCTAGTGAAATGACGAACGAGTCAATAATATCACATTTACACACAAATGTACTTAGCGGGCTGTGTCTACTTGTAGTGAAGAGGAATGCTTCTCCATCGAACTACCTCAAAGTGACGAACACTACTCAACAGATTGCATATGATAAAATGTTTCGTATTCGATCTAGTATCAATAGCAGTCAGTAACATAAGTATAAGAATTATATCTCTTAGTCTGCGCATGGCTTCTTAAGAATACCGATGAACATAAAACGTCGTTCGGATGATCTCTTGTACGCTAGTGTAGTCTTATTTGTAAACCTATAAATTCAATTACTTGGCGTATCAGATTTTTCCTTAGCCATCAACAATATTTGTGTGTCATGTTGCTTAACATTTTGTTTTAAAGTCGTGATTTCATCTTTTTGAGACCGGCCTTCTTCTTGTAGCTTTCTAATTTCCAATTGATATTCATTCAACGGAGTCATGCGCTGATTAAACTCTACTTTTAGTTTTTGAATTTCATTTTGAGACTGATCCGCTCGTTGTTGACATTTAACATCTAATTGATGAAGTTGATTTGTTACATCATCTACTGATTTCAGTTGGATTTTAACATCTAGCTGTTGAAATTTACTTGATACATCATCTATTGCTTGTTGAAGTTGATTTAATCGATGAGATTCATTTGGAATCTCATCGGAAGGAATAGATGCTTGATTAGTTTGCTCTTTGATTAATTGAAGTTCTTGTTTTAATTCGATTTGTTGATTATCATATTTATTGAATTCTTCTCGAATTTGTTGCAAATCTTTTTCAAATTCTGAACAACGACGAACTTGTTGAGATAGTGAGCCTAGAATTATGGTATGTGCTTTTTGTAATTTTTCCATATGATTTTCATAGGATTTCATTTTTTCTCTTAATTGTTCTATTTCTTGTTGTTGTTGATCATAAGATTGTTTATATTGTTCGAATTGTTTTTGAAATTGTAAACTCTCCATTAGGATAGGTCTTAATAAATGAAAAGTGCATTTTTGTATGTGACTATCGAATTCATCATAGGGTCCCATCCATGGGCATTTCAGATCAGAAGCGATACATAAAACAATTCTTTTAGGGCATTCATGCTGAAGATGTTGTTGTAAGTGAACTACACGAGTGTTTATCTTTTGGCATTGTGTACATTTTACAGTAAGACTATCGAGCATATCAAGAAGAAGTTTTTCTGTCATTGGAACTAAATTTTCAATAAATGATGATTGTCGAATGCAGCCGGTAGGACGATTGGCAGATTCTTTTTGAGTAATACATTTCCGACAAAATCGATCACCATCTCTTGTTATGATTGGATCAAAAAAAGGTTTTGAACATAGTCGACATTTAAGTAAAGCGTCAATTGATGCTTCATTCATATACTCAAAATTAAAATCAGACATGATTTACTTTTCTTGAAAAAAAAGATTTCGAAAATGTGTTCGTTTTCGTGAAGTAAACACTTTATATATAGAGTTGCAATAGAATTTTTTCCTTATGTTGTCAGCCGGTTTTCTCCTTCTGCATATGAATGAATAATAGAAGACAACACGATAAGATAAGATAAGATAAGATAAGATAAGATGATCTTACTCTTCAGAAAGCAAAGAACGCATTTGTCAGGTATGGTCACATGAATTAATAATAATTGACAAACTAGGAAAAAACCTCTTGTTTATAAGCACAACTTTAAATTTATTCATATATTTTAATATTATTATTTAATTTTACTCAAACAAACACAAAACCTTGAATTAATTAATTAATTAGGATACAGTAATGTTTTGTAAGAGTAAATTCATTTCTCCGTCTGTGTTATCCGTTAATTGCTTAACTTGCTCGCTTAAATTCTTAATTCGAAGTTTTACTTGATCATGTTCATGAAATATTTCTTCTAATATAGGTCTCAACGGCTCAAGTTTACATTCTTGTAAATGTATTTCAAGATTTTCACGAGTACCCATCCATGGACATTTTAGATCAGCAGCTTGACATAAAGTAGATGCTTTTAAGCAATGTTTAAGTTTATGTTCATTGAATTTACCACGAGCAATATTGATTTCTTCGCATGCAGTACATCGCACGAGAAGTGCATCAAGCATACTTAATACAATTGGTTCAGTAACAGGAGTTAACTTTTGGGTGTTAGATAATGGCGAATTGCCCCCTGTATTTAGTTTATCACTTCCATTGGAAGCTTCTCGACGTATGATACGAGAAATGCATTTTCGACAAAACTGATCTCCAGTTGGTGTTTTAACAGGATCAATAAGTGGTTTAATGCAAAACTTGCATTTTAATGACGGATGACTGCTTGATTCATCCATATATACATAAGTATCATTCGACTCCATCGATAATGGAAATAGTAGCCCAGAAAATAATTATAAAAAGTGTGCTTCACTTTTAACAAACTTCACTTTATATAAATGTTAGACTTGTCTTAGAGAGACTTTTTGCGTTCCTTATCTTTAAAAGCGTATCTTGAATAACTTTTAGAAATAGAAAATTTTCCGTTGGCGATAATATCGTCGTACTTTCGGGAGTTCGATGTAACGCTACATGATGCTTTCGTTTTTCGTGAAATAAAAACTATGAATATTTATTGAATAGTTTAAAAAGAAAATAATACATAGTTTATGTCAATTAGTACGATATCATATTCATACGCGACGGAACGTTTCTAATTTAGGGGAGGCTCAATTTTTGTATTTGAAAACAACGACGGAAACTCGGCATTAGAGGGAGAAAGCAAAGTTTCAAATTTCTTGGTTATAACTTTTATTCAAAATATTTTCTTCACTGACCCATTTGCACACCTTCAGAGCAATCGAGAATTCTACTACGCTATCAAAATTTATATTTCATTATCAACATAAGCATACAAAATCTTAAATCTTGTCTTAAAGCAAATAAAAAAGTTGCAAGCACACAAACTATTAATCATGTCCTAGAAAAGCCGTTCGAGTCTAACTGATCTAATTTTTCTTGATGAATATGAGGAATAAGGACATGATTAGAGCGTTGTTGTGTCATTGTTGATCGTAGTCCCCTTCATCTGCATAAATAAGGCGCTAGCATTAAGAAATGAAAATATTTCAAAAAGATGCAACATATACATCCTCAGGCTGAACATAGCTTCGGAGAAAAAATAGCATCACTTTTCGAACCGCTTGCACTTATCAAATATGGAATTACGATGAAATCGGGATTTTTTTCAAATAGCTGAGCCTCACCAAGACTCTCCCTTTGTTTTTAGGGGAGGCTTGAGCCTACCCTAGCCTAAGGGCTCCGCCGCCTCTGATCATATTTGAAGTTTATAGACTTGAAAGTTTTCATGTGTAATACCTTTTTAAAATTAAATGGACTCATTAAGAGTGCAGGAAGATGTTTCATAGCATTTATTTAAGTACAAAAATTGAATAAAATTCTTCGTTTCAATTAGAAATATTCTTCTACTATCAAATGAATTAGATAATAGCTGAATTCTAACTAACGATGATTTACGTATATGTGTCAAGTTAAACATAATTTTCTATTTTTCCAACATTATTCGTTACTTATTCAAAGCGATATTCATAAAAAAAAACATCATAATATCTATAGCTTTATCACATTGAAAATATTTCTGAATGAGTAATACAGTGTATTCATAGTATGTAATGATAACATATTGCTGATAGATCATTATTAGGTGCAAATAAGAAATACGCATACGTCTCTCTAGCCACAACTGAAAGTTTTCTTCCTGATTGTGGTGCGATTGAGAAGTTTTTTCAAAGGCATACATATCTCTCTTCCTATATAATTACCATGGGAAACGATATATACATCGACTTTGAAAAATAGGGAAAGAAATTTTAACTGTGATGGACTTTTTGTTCATGAAAATTTGTTGATTATTAATATATATACAAAGATCGAAGGATTTTTTAATGAAAACTTACTCAAAAATAAAATACTTTGTAAACATATAGTATGAACTCGAAAATGTTTTAAAAACAGCCTTTCTATCATTATTCTGGTACATAGTCGTAGAATAGTCAAATACAGTCCAGAAAATGCCTGATGAAAATAATTTCCTTAAAAAAAACGAGTTTCAAGAATATTTACATGTCTTTCAACAATTGTTTTTTCATTCTGCTAGAGCGACATTGGCAAATAGCCTCATAGTCAAAAAAACGTTATTCAATCGAAAGTTATTGAAATATATTATCGTTGTTTGTTTAAAATGTTTCTTGCATTGCATTTTTATTTAGACATTCTCAGAATTGATATTTGTAAAAATACAAGATCTTCAATAGCATAAACTATAGCTCAAGATTTCTACAGGATTGATTAATTATGATTATAATTTAGCACAAGTGTGTCTGAAGGCTGCTTAAAATGAGTTGCCAAATTTTCAAGCTAACATGTATCTAAAAAAATTCTAAATTTTGTCTTTCTTCTTCATACAAATAATAGCTTTTTTTACTTCACTTGAAAAATAATTCAGTATGAAACTAAACAAAAGCATCTAACAAACATACTTGGAGGAGGCAGAAGAAAAGAAAGAGAATGAAAAAGAAAAGCGTCATTCATTTGTGATGCTCGATGAAAAGTTACACGAAAATTCTGTTGAAACCAACTAATCAATAAAATCAAGTACACATATTGTGTTCATGAAAACTATGCGTGCATCATGTATTGCCTTGATTCAACGATCACTGACGAGAAATTGAACAGCAGCTTTATTTCAGTCTGTCTTCAAAATGTAAGTTACAATGAAAAATATTGAATCAAACAGAATTTATAATAAATTTTTCAAGGTGAATATTATAAATAATGTTTTGTCTTGTTTTTTGCGTACTCAAAAAGTGAGTACACTCTAGAACCGGCCAGTGTGTCCGGCCGGCCGGACGTAGGCACGATAACGTTTGAAAGCTTCATCCAATTACTATGAAATTTTGTACACAGAATGATCTCATCAATATCTCGGTCGAGTTCGAAGATGAGAAGGATCCGTCAAGTAATGACTGAGTTATCGAAAAAATTGTCATTTTTGATCAGACCATCCCTGAGGGGGGAGGATACAGGGATTTTTCAAAAAAAACATTTTCCCAGAATTATTCAGAACATATATAAATCGACTCAATTTTTAACGCTGATTCCGAATCTGATATTAGTCTTGAACTAAACCGTAGCTTTCTGATGAAACATCGTCTGAAAAACGTCTCAAACTGCGCCCAGAAATCAAATTGCTTAGTTTTTCATGATAATTTTGGTGTTCAGACATTCTAGAATGACTCATATGTCCCATGCACTTTTGCAGTACACATAACTCTCGGATGAAATCCGAAGTTTCCACATTTATTTAATAGTAGTATTGTGTGTAGACTTCAGCTGACACAAAAACTACCTGTAAACTGTAGGAGAGAAAAAACGAAAACTTTTGAGCTCATTTCGTTAGTTCGCTTTTACATTCAGCTACGTAGTGCTCATCACAAGAGTATGTCCCAAGAATTTGTTTGAAATAAATAGAAAGTGCTTATTCAATCGATATATAAAACACTCAGGGAAGTGCAAATCCAATCGAATGTTTGCCTTCTTATTATTGTTCTCTATTTTGATAACTTGCAGCAGTCTCACACATCGTAACAATGATCGAATTAGCTGAAGCCTTACGATTACGTGTAAAACGAATCGTTTTGTGACCTTATCTCTTATTAAAACTAAACTTTAGCGTACTGATGATTGTGCTAATTGATTTATTTTTTCATTACAACTAGTTTCACCATAAACAAAGATGTTCGAGTGAAAAGCAATTTTTTTCTTAATATGTAGCTATCATACTAAAGAGAAAGGTAGCTGTTTCTGCACTCGTACAATACTGAACAAATTATTTATTTTTTTAAAGACAAAACAAGCACAAGCGTGAAGTATTTTCATCATGAGAAAACATTTATTTGGTTAGATTCCTATTTCAATACTTCAATGATGGAGACATCAGAAATCGGATATTCGCCAAATGAAGATCAAGGAGTCCAAGCCTTCATTAGAACATTAAACTCGCTAAGAAATGATTTTCTTCAAAAAATAAAACAGTAAGTTATTCTTATAGTAATGAAATCTTCTAATGTAGAAATATTCTGTTTATAGATATACAGAATGCTTGCGTGAAAAAATATTTTTAATATCCATTTCATCTATATCGTTACTGATTGTATTATTTTTCTACACATTTGCAATCTATCTACAACCGATCATATTTGTTGACTTCAACAAACATGTCATGAGCAAAACAATGCTAAAACCAAGTATAGTGTCGAGTATTCAAGAACCATATATATACTCGAAAAACCAGTATTTTAATCGGACACGAAAAGTAAATTGGTCCTGACATTATTTCTTCTATTTGTTTTCTTTTTGACTACTATAGCCTAGTGAAAATGTTATTGCCTTCTTAGTGGCAAGTTTTGCCGGTGATATACGTCGAGCTTATAATCCTTATCCGAAACTAGGAGAAAAACTTTTCCAGCTTGATGAACGTCTCGGTGACAATAAGATAACAGATATAATTATATTTCACACTGGTTATCCTTTTCGAGCTGATATAACATCAATAGTGCACACGACTGCGCGAAACGTGCTGTTCGTGAATGTTGATCATATATTTTATAAGTTTTCTCCTGGTTTCGATCCGCATATAAGAGATCCAACTTGGACACAGAAAGGTAAATGGCATTATCATCATATGCGTTACTTTTGGTTTAAACAAGTATTTGAATTAAAAATTATTCAACGATATCGATACATGATGCGACTTGATGACGATTCGGGAATTGAAGGTAATTGCGAAGTTTTATAATTGGAGTGATTTCAATATCACATGTTAAAAGTTTATCTTGATGGTGAAAATGATATTATATGTAAAAGAAGTGTTTGACAGGTATTAACATGCATTGGTAGCGGAAAAAGAACAAAGAAAATTAGAGTAATCTCACGAGCTGAGTTAGATGTTTTCAAGCATAGTTATCTAAACAGTTTTCAGAACTATGTTAGTTATAACAAATACAATTCTTTTTTATTCAGGTAAATGGCCTAATGTATTCGAAATAATCGCCAAACGTCAAGCTGTTTACATGGCAAATAGACGAGAAGTGGATTTCAATTATGTTGTTCCGGGTGTGACACTCGTGAGAAATCTCACCGTCGCTTTCATGAAAAAATATAAAATAAAACCTCGAAATCCTGATATGATGGCTGATGTCTTTAATCATACCATCGAAATACCTAATTATTGGAATAATGTTGAAGTAATAGATTTATCATTGATTCGTCAAATAGAAGTTATTGATTTTATGCGTTGGGTTGATGAATCAAGAGGCATATTTCTCTATCGTTGGGGTGATGCTCCTCTTCGTTATATAACATTAGCACTTTTTGTAAATGCAACGCAAATATTGCATTTAAATAAACTAGGACTTGGATATTGTCATCCTTGTTAAATATTTGTTAATATATCAAATAAAATTTTGATTCACAGATCGCAGTATATACAAAAGTTATGCTAAAGATTCAAAATAAGTTGCAGATGGTATATTGATTGTCGTGCAAATTTGTCAAAAAACTATTTAATTATCGCTAAGAATGCAATATTAATATTGTACTGTGCAAGTTTCTAAGGGACGAAGCACTTGATAAAGATACAACGGAATTTTTCTTTGATACAACCAACGATCATACTTAGCTTTGTGATGATTTCCCGAAAGGCGCTTCTCTAACGCTTGTTCCAGCGTTATTTGATAAATTGAGTTAACTATAAATTAAGTATGTGGTCCTACTTTCTGTTTGCCTCGTATATCCTGAATAAAATTCGAATATTGAATAGTATCCAATGGATATTTTTTGATTTTTCTTATATTTTATAGCAGAAATTAGTGTCAATTCTGTCAAAAAATATTGTCGATGGACAGTTAATAAAACATTTTCTACTATTTATCAGATTTTCATAATGAAGTAATGAAAGTACAATTCTTTTAAACAAAATTTCGCTCTTTTTCTTTCTTCTCTAGAGAAATAAAAAGCATTATGAAAACGTCGAGATCAAACTGATACCTCGGGTTTTTGCTCCATCATCACTGAGACATTTTCTTTTTAAAAATGTTCAAATCGAACAAAAAATATCTTCTAGGATTTATTATTCTTAGAGCTACGAGATAATCAATATAAGGATCACAGCAAAACTAGAAAGCTAATATCCCTGTTATTGCTAAAATAGCTATTTGTATCGTGGGTTTTAGATAATCGATCATATAGATAATAGAATGGTACATCGATATTCTTCTTCGGAAATATATTGACACGCTTTGAAGGCTATGGTAGCGACAAATTCAGCTGTAGTTTAACATATTTTCTCTTATAATTTTGTTAAAGTAATAGATAGAATTGTAGCAGTTTCAATTTAAAAGCGAAAACTTCGTTTTAATCAAAATAAAGGATCTGCAGAATAAACAGAAATCACAATCCTTGGTAGATATGATTATTCGTCTTTCACATGCAATTGTTTTTTATGCAAATAGAGATTCTATCTTTTGCCTAGTTTATTTCGAATTTTCTGAAGCGTACAAACATCTGGAGTTAATTGAATTTGCTGGCTACACATCAGCTTTCTCTACTCACAACTCACATGCAACTTAAACACAAGAAAGTCAGCTCTAAGAAGCTGCTAGTTTACCAGTCTAAATTTTCGTAATGCTACGGATATTAAACGAAGAAACTACTGATAAACGTGCTTTTCGATCATGTGAATACGATAAAATGATCACCATAGATGAATGAATAGAAAATGACCTTGGTAACGAAACAAAATTTTTTCGCTGCTAGTACATTTCGTCACGATTAGCTCGCCGTATATAAAGGAGAGAGTACATTGATTGAATTAATTGATTTAGTTTAATATTTTATTGAATTCATCAGCTTAATAAATGTATTCCTTTACAATATTAAGACTCTTTCTTAATAATACAATTTTGTTTTTAACAAATGATAGAGTTTTCAATTTACAGCTTATTTATTTTAGCTTTTAAATCACCCAAAAATTTGAAACTAAATTTGAAGTAACTTTAGTTATTTCTAATATTCGCAGTATTGAAAACCTAAAAGTTCATTTCGAAAATTTCTAAAATCGCGTCACCCCATAATCGAATAACTTTGAAAATCACAGAAAATCATCCTAGAAATTAGTGAATGAATTATGTAGCTCAATATTTCCTCAGCAGTCGCCTTCTTAAAGGACTTGAGTTGAGTTTCATTTAGTGGCAGACAATTTCTCATCTAACAAAAGAATTTTTCGAGTAATTTTTTCTTCAAAACACATCTATTATCCATGATAACGATCCAATTATTATTCTGTAATAGAGTGTACATTTACGCGATGAATTGAGTAACTTACTACAAAAGAATTGCTTAATTCAATTAATGTATCCTCTCCTTTATATACGCCTAGCCCATCGAAACGAATTCTCTTCACGATGAATTGTTTTGCGGCAAAGTGCCATGCGACGGAATTAGCGCTCACTATTTTTTTTATAACAATGAAAAGTATCGTATGAAGTACGTTCTTACATGTTTACTTTTTGCTGTTTCAACTGAAAAGGCATCTTCTGATGCAAGCAAACAAGCGAAAACATATGAACAAATGAAAAAGAAATGTGAGATAGAACTCATATTTTAGTATAATAGTGTTTCAATGCGAATCATGATCACGTAACCATTTCTTTAAAAACAGACCTTATTTGCAGTTGTCCATTTCACCTTTGTCAGATTGTTATCATATCGTGTATTCTTCAAACCACAAGAATATTCATGCAAATAAAAAAAATGATTGAGTCGATTGCTAACTAAGAAAAATAAGAACTAAGCAAGGAACAACCGAGTTAAATTGCTTTGTTTTTGTTTAAAACTTATTGCGAATTGCTCAGAATTAATAAAATTATTGTTGTAGATCAGAGATAGGTTCATTTAAAATATCTGGAAAGCATTTATTTCAATATCAAGAATAAATGCCCTTGAAAATGATCATTCATCTCTCAAATCTTGTAGTTTTGTATTTATTCTTTTCATCCTGATGAAATCAAAATAAAATTAGAATCTGAAGTTCAGATTCTGAAGTAAAAAAAATGCTGAGATGCAACAGAAATTCATCGTCAAAAAGTTGGAAAAAAAAGACTTATAAGCATTCGTGCATGTGCATGACAACAGAAACGTTAACTTAGCAGTAAAAAAATTCGTATAATGCAGAAAAAAGTGATGTAAATAACATGCTTTAAAACCGAAAAAAAGAATGCAGAGAATGAAAAAAATGCTCTATTGATACGTGAAAAAGAATTGTGAAGGTCTTTTGTTTCTACAATCTGGTGAATAAAATTCAAGCAGAAAATATTGTTTATAGGGTTCAGCTGGTATTCATTTTTTTGTTGAAAAATCTAGTAAACAATCTACAGCGTGTAAACTAAACTCTATTGAAGAATTCAAAACTTAGATATCTTACACAACAGCTAAAAATAGGTACGCATTCTCTAGATATGTATTAAGTTTTACAAACGAATAAAAGTGCCATGATTTTTATTGTTTTTTAGCGATAATCTTAATATTTGAAAATTCTCAATCGGTGTCAATACATTTCCTCCAGGTATAAGTAAGCCACATTTCAGTTTATTCTCAGAAAAATATTTTCTGAGTATTTATTTTGAATCAATGTGAATTAGACTTTATGCACATTGAAACAAATCCTTTTTTATATGCATTGATATTGCTTCAATAAAAACATTTTATCAAATGACGATTGCATAAAAATGAGATATTCTGAAATTTTTTGGAATAATGCTTGTACATATTAGCATTTCAATTTCTTTTAATAAATCCAAACTGCCTTGAATGATCGTCGTGGTCTGAAGTTTCTAATTTTATGTAAAAACATGCTATATATTTGTCTTGTTGTCTAGGAGATTATTCCCGATTCTTAGATTTTCTAACTACTATTTTCTCAAAAAATAAATTGAAGTCCGGACATAAAAAATGCTCAAGGGTATCACGTCTCATTTTTTTTTAGATTTGTATTTTAATATTTCCATGATGCAGACATCAGACCTCAACCATATGATCGATGAAGATCAAAGTGCTCAGGGTTTTACCGAAATAGTAAATCGAATAAGAACTGATCTTCTCCGGAAAATAAAACAGTAGGTTTTTTTAAACAAATTCAATATTCTAATTTAGTAATCTTATTTTTGAATAGAAGAATGGAAAGTCTTCGTCATCAACTGTTTTTCTTATTGATTGTATCTATTTTACTATTAATATTTTTACTTTTCTATTCATTTGGTACCTCTTTACAAACATCAATATCAATTGATTTCAATCAACAAGTCACAACGAATGCAACTTTAACGTCAAAATCAATTCCTTATGTCCAAGAACCACACATATACTCTAAAAACCAATATTTAAATAAAACTCGACTAGTAAACTTCTCTCCGCATTGTTTCTTGAATATTTCTTTTTGACTATTCTAGCCTAGTGAAAATGTTATTGCCTTCTTAGTGGCAAGTTTTGCCGGTGATATACGTCGAGCTTATAATCCTTATCCGAAACTACGAGAAAAAATTATCCAGCTTGATGAACGTCTCGGTGACAATAAGATAACAGATATAATTATATTTCACACTGGTTATCCTTTTCGAGAAGATCTAGTACCAATAATGGATTCGACTGCACGAAACGTGCTGTTCGTGAATGTTGATCATATATTTTATAAGTTTTCTCCTGGTTTCGATCCGCATATAAGAGATCCAACTTGGACACAGAAAGGTAAATGGCATTATCATCATATGTGTTACTTTTGGTTTAAACAAGTATTTGAATTAAAAATTATTCAACGATATCGATACATGATGCGACTTGATGACGATTCGGGAATTGAAGGTAACATGAGAGTGTCAAAACTAGGATAATTTATATATCACATGCTGAAAACAAAATTCAATTGTGCTTGAAATTAGTATAGAAGCGCGAGTGTAAACATTAGAAAAATAATTGAAAGAACAAGATAAGAGAACCACATGCATTGTTAGAAGGACGCATAGTGTAGCATAAGTTCTGTTATTCGCTTAAATTACAAGAACATTGAATTGAGCATACTCATTGTTACAAACTTCTTCAATACGACAATTTTTCCTATTAAAAAAGTCGTAATTTCTATAAAAAAAACACTCCAAAACTCAATTGCGAATAGCAAACAATAATTTTCGTGATGGAATTCTAAAAAATAAAATCTTATTTTGTTTTTCATTCAGGTAAATGGCCTAATGTATTCGAAATAATCGCCAAACATCGCGCTGTTTACCTAGCCAATATGAGAATAGTGGACTTCGAATATGTACTCCCGGGCACGAAACTCGTGCGAAATCTCACTATCGCTTTTATAAAAACATATAAGATAACTCCACAAAATCCTGATATGTTGGCTGAAGTGTTTAATCATACAATCGAAACGCCCGGTTATTGGAATAATCTTGAAGTGATGGATTTATTGTTTCTTCGACAACCGAGAATCGCTGAGTTTACTCGTCTTGTTGATGAATCAATGGGTGTATATCTCTATCGATGGGGTGATGCACCTCTTCGTTTTATAATTTTAGCTCTTTTTGCAAATGCAACTCAAATATTGCACCGAGAAAAACTAGGACTGGCGTATTGTCACCCGTGTTAATTGTTTAGAAATATTTTTACATATAGAATAAAATAGAGAATTCTAATAACTAGATAATATTCATATTGTGATAAATAAATCAACATTGTATGAGGTAAGGCCTAGGGCCCTGTGGCAGTCTGATTTTGATTCGCGCTTCCTGTTTCCGAAAGTTTTCCACAGCTTCTATTATTATTTCATTTTTCGTATTGAAATTTTTTTATTGACTGATTCCAGCTTATCGCAAGATCTTGTGTTGCGTACATATAGACATCACACATCTCAACAGACGTATAGATGAGAGAAATTTCGCACAGACTATTTCTCTAACAATTGATACTATTCACGTTTACTATTAAAAGCGTTCATGTTCGGCGATGATTAGACAATTACGAGAGAGAACAAATAGCTCACATGCAAAATAGGCATGAAAAAAAACAACCTCGAAACGAGAAGATCATGGCATTACAGTTGTACAATATAGTCTTGATGATCGTACTTTCGATGATGACTATTATGATAAAGAAAATAATGGATGTAATGATGAATGATGTGGTGAGCAACAAATTACTTTATGTAATTTTATAATAAATATTTGTTATTTTTGTTTTTGTTTTTGTTTTTGTTAATTATATGAAATAAAAAAACTGTTACATCGATACATTTTAGTAAAACCAATAGGACGAACAGATTTTCTGATACGGCAAATTATTTATAAAATTCCCGTTCCCGCAGGACCCTAGTACGGAGTCGTTGAATAGATCAATAGTAGTCTAAAGTGATTCAATAAGAAAAGGTCATAATCATGTCTTACAAAGGGACAGTATCAATTCATAAAAAATAACATTTGATATAGGAATCCATTCGTGCAAAGAGAAAATTTTCCAGGTGGAATTCGAAACATTTACTTGAAGAAGAAAGTGACTCAAAAGTCAATGCTAACGCTAAAGTGGAAGTAGCGTCTCGATTGTCTCTAGGCTTTTCTAGCAAATATGTAAACTTGCCGATTAAGAACAAAGTATGTACTCCCATATCATCCGCTATATGATTTCTTCGGGAAATGCTAGTAAAAAACGCAAAACTTTCCTTAGGGAAATCAAAAGTACAGGTAAATGTTAAATAAAATCATAAAATAGTCAATAGAATTTTTTTCACTACTTTTTCTTTACGTTTATTTCTGTACATCTTTACCGGTACATCCTATTGTGTACGTTCCATTTAATACGTCCCTTTTACATCTTTTTTTTCATATGTCCATTTACTTTCATATTTGCGTCGCGGCGTGGGGGCGGTATGCGCCCGCCGAAGAGTCGTGATCCATTTTCGTCTCAGTGTACACAGTCAAGTCTATCTTAATTACATTCTCTGATAGCTGTAAAGAGGAAGTTCAGAATAGGTATCATGTGCCCAGCTTCCAAGAACTGAAGTGGATTCACCAAGAACCAGGAGCTATCCTGGGAATACTAGCACTCTCCGTTAAGAAGGGAGTCCCATCCTGAGCTTTGCTTTTAGCATCCTCAGGTGTGCTTCTAGCTCTGGGTGAGACAACTTCAGCAGTTGGGGGCGCAGCTTTCGGCCAGCTGCTGTGGAAGAGAGAGCGGAAGTTGGCAGTTTCCTAGTTCAAAATAAGACCTATAGAAAAGGATGTAAAGAAATGAACGTATAAGAGGACGTATAGAAGGGAACTCTGAGCTCGAGATTCGGAGAAGAATGCATTGAAAGGACGTAAACGTAGATGGATCAGAAAACTGTCGGCATTTTTTTGAATCGTTTCCGATCGAAACAATAAACCGGATGTACTCCCAAGAATGAAGATCTCAGTGATTTATGGTCAATAGTCAATTTAAGACCAATTATGCGAGCAACCATGACAAAAAATCGATTCAAAAGCTTGCTTGAATTTTGTCGATTTCACAACAAAACTACTAGAGAAAATAGGATGAAAGAAGATAAATTAGCTGCAATCAGAGATCTTTGGATGGTGTTCTTAGATCAGATACGAACATGTTATACATCTGGCGAATCGCTTACTATTAGCGAACAACTTATTCCAACTCATGGCCCCTGTTGCTTTCGACAATAGATTCCAACTAAACCCGGAAAGTATGGATTGTAGATATTTTGGTGCTGCGACTCAAGCACAGCATATCCACTGAACAGTGAAATTCATCTAGGGCGGCAATTGGTAACAACGGCTGCAACTAATAACATGACTCGTATTAGTAATTTGGTGAAGCGATTGGTGCATTGTTGGATCAGCACCGACCGAACTATCACCACTGATAATTACTTCACTAGTGTGGAACTAGCCGAAGATCTATTAGGTGCTTAAACTATGGTTGCCGGGACTATGCGACGAAATAAGAAAAAATTACGCCAGAGCTTCAATCAAATCGTCAAAATCGGAAGGAATCATCAATATTCTGTTTTAGTCGACAATTAACTTTGCTCCGCTATGTACCGAAAGAGGGAACAGCTGTGATCTTATTGTCGACAATGCACCATGGCAAGGCTGTCAATGACGAGCAAAAGAAGAAGCCTAGTATTATTTTGTACTACCCCCCCACAATACAAGGCCCCGGGTCTTCTATTATGTTCCAGCGTAAAAATTTTCAAGGAGGGGGTCTTGTATTAAGAATCGTATTTTTTCCTAATATTTAATTTAAAAGATTTTCCAGAAAACTAACTTGATTTTTAGGATTTCCATCAGGATTTTAAGGGTGTCACTATAATTGTGAACACATTCTCTTAATATTTCCAGCTTAAAATGCTAAGAGTCAGACATATTTTGATGGAAAAACGCTAACTAAAGTTTGTAATTAGCAAAAAATTAATTAATTAAAGGGGAGTCATCTATTATGGGGGGTTACAACAACGGAAAAGGTAGTGTCCATCGAATGAACCACACGGTGAAAACTTATTCATGTAGAAGACAAATAAAAAGATGGCGGATAACATTCTTTTACAACATGATCGATGTTGGTGCAGTTGGTGCTTTTATTATATGGATTAGCAAAAAACCAAAATGGAATAAAGGAAAACTGCGCGGTTGACATCTACTTTTATTGCAACTGGGTTTTGAACTCGTTGAAGCTCACTTGCATCGACGTCAACAACAGCCACAATCAATTCAGAAGAGTGTTCGGTGGGGTGTACAAGCGATTGGATTGCCAGTCACTATTCCAATGTCTGATAGTATGTCAGAAAGCGATGTAAGACGACGTTGTCAACTTTCACCAAGACAATGAGATCGCAAAGTCCTCACGCACTACAACGATTGCACTGTTCCCTGTTATCTAAATCATCATAAAGGCATCTGTGAGATGTGCTGTGAAACATTTTTAAAGTAAAAGCTTGTGAAAGATGTGAAATATAAACTTTGAAAAAATAAAAGATAAAACAAAAACTACTCTCAATTTTTTACTAGCTAATCATGCAGTGGCTTCTTAGGTACATACTGAAGAGAACTGATGTAATGCAATACTTACTATATGCAGTATATCCGTTATATCAGTCTGGTGTGCGTACGGATCCCAGATGGGCAATAAGTGGTAGTCCTATAGGTGGGTGTATCAGGGTTAAAGCACATTCTCTATGATCTACGAAGAAGCGAGTATCCGTATCACAATGAGTACACTGTAAAAGAAAAACGTAGAATACTAAATCCTTTCAAATGCCCTTCTAACGGGTTTCGGGAAACTTACTTTTAGTCAAGAATCATGTTCAGTTTGATGAACCATTGAAGCAAATCTATTTGAGAAAAATTAAAAACATTATTTTTTTAAATAATAATTACCTATGATTTTGAATCTGTTTTTTCACGGAAAAAATTAAAATAAGCATTGTTTAATAAAAAATTATACTTACTTGTGATTGCGATTTCGAATTTTGAAGTAAAAGAATAAAAATAAGAATTATTTAAGGAAAAATTATACTTATGTTAGATTTTGAATTAAAAATTGACTAAAAGGAAAAAAAATTCAAATACGAAAATTATGCTTAACTAGAATTTTCAATGTGCAATGGAACTAAAACATTAAGAACAATAATTTCAATAAAGAAAATTATATTTACCTATGATTTTCAATTTTCTTTTCTATCCAACTAAAAGACTGAAAAAAACAATAAGTATATGTAAAAAGTAACGCCTACATTTGATCGGGTCGCTTCGAAAAAGTTAAATCAAAAGCCGATGATTCAAAAAAAAAATAATAGTTGCATACAATTTTTTAAGTTATTGATGAAATTCTTCAAGATTTATGAATAAATACGTACTTTTTTTTATAGAAGCTTCGTCTACATAGAACAAAGTTTCATTTTGTTTTTCAGGCTGTTCTAATTTATGGAGAATGATATATTTTAATGTGAAATTACAAGCTATTGCAACATAGATTGAGCAAAAGTTGTTCAGTCTGTTTTTCATTAATCTTTGTTTCTATTGTACGACTTCCTATCTAATCACAAAAATACTAGATGAATAAGTGTCATCAACCAGAAAAGTCAACATCATTTTGATATATGTATGACTTGTCTGATTTCAATCTTTTTGGGGCAAAAACTATTTCATGATAGGGTACAATAATAAACCCATCATCATAGAATAAAAAACCCTTTGAATACAAGGATCGAACAATAAACCCTTTACCGTAGAATAATAAACCCTTCATCGTAGACTCACAAACCCTTCTTCTTAAATTCTGGAGGAATAAACCCTTTTTATTTTCAAATACCCTTATTTTCATAAACGCTTCAGACAATAAACGGTTTTAGAGTTTTGGACAAAAACATAAACCCTTTAAGGGTTTATGAAACTTTTTTTTAGTGCTAGGGTTTAGTATTCTACGATTTTTTTACAGTGTACTCATTATGTAACCATCTACTGACTCTCATCGTGTTGAGTTTATCTTTTCTCTTGATATAATCATATAGCACTATTTACTCTAATGCGTGCTTCTACTTTGATCAATGTTCAACGTTTACTCTTTCTCTTTGTCTCGCTATGATATCTATTCTTTTCCTATATCGTTCTACTCTGAATATATAAAGAGTAGACGACAGAGAATAAAGGCATTTTGGTGTGGAGTAAGCATTAAAATTGTGACAGTTTTAACCTGAAGCATTTAGTTCGAGTTTATTTTTAACAATCCCAATGAAAAATTTCAATGATTAAAATCGATTATAATTTCGAAATCCTCTGGGTATAATCGAAATTGGTAATCGGATTATTCTGCAACAAAATCAAAATTATAATCGATTGAAATCAAAATTGGAATCACAGTCAATCGATTACGAGGTGATAATAATCGATAGATGTTGATTGGTAATTTCGATTTCAATCGATTAAAATTTTGATTTTGCTGCAGAATAATCCGTATGATAATTTTGATTATAATCAATTGGCACAATTGTGATTCATGAACGTTAGCTCTTGTAGGGCTCACAGACGTAAGCTTAGTTATAGATTAAGGAAACGTTTTCAAGGAATGTCAACCGGACAGATCAGATGGTGTCCTTTAGGCAAACTGAAACTCATCAATACTGTTACTATGAAGTAGAGAAACTTGCAAAGTTTATCATCAGTGATTTATAAGGAACTAGTTAACTTTTGAGTCGAACGACGAAACCATCGATCAGGATGCTTTTCGAGCTTGTCGCTAGTTTGCATAGACCCAGGATGGAGGCGCGAATTTCTCACCAGTTCTATTATTAAGAAGTACCATCAACTCACCAACATCTACCGTTTCTAATTATTGTTGAAAAACTTTCAAAGTCGACTTGCTTATTCAAATTGAATAGTTAAGCGAAAAAGTAAAGTGTCAGAAACCGTAGATGTTGACGAGTTGATAGTAATTTTTAATAATAGAACTGGTGAGAAATTCGTGTCTCCGTCCTGGGTCTATGCAAACTAGGGACAAGTTCAAAAAGCATCCTGATCGATGGTTTCGTCGTTCGACTCAAAAGTTAACTAGTTCCTTATAAATCACTGATGATAAACTTTGCAAGTTTCTCTACNTCTATAACTAAGCTTATGTCTGTGAGTCCTACAAGAGTCATAAGTTTAATCCATTATTACACAACTTGAATCTATTTCGAGCATTCTCCGATTATCTAAGTTACAGTTAAATATTTCCAGGAAAATTGTGAAAGGAAAATTGTTAGGGTACCTCTGTGCCTTCTTGATGTTAATAACGAATGAGTACCATAACGACGGAACTACTTTATTATTGAAGAAAGATGAGTATATACATGTATATATATAGGGGGAATATGTGTCAGGGAATGAGTATACAAACGTCAATAAGTCAAGGAATTAACACATGACTGTAACAAAAATAAATAGAGAAGTTTTAATATAAAATTCTGGCTACGACCTAGTTTTACATGCCATTAATCCTTCCTTTTTTTTACTGAGTGATATTTATTGGAACTATATTTTAACATACTATTTACTACAATTTTTTCTCTCATTTATATCACGACTATTCATTCGAACAGCTTCGACGAAATTCTCAAGAGCCCGTTTATTTTTCCTCACGTTAGAAGTCTTTCAGTCAATGTGTTTATTCGATTATTCATTAAAGAAAATTACAAAGAATATTTTATTATTAGATTCAAAATAAAAAAGGCTGTAGTAGAGCATGTTCTCAATTTTACAAAACAAATAGATTGATATGACAGAAGAACTCATTGGAGTGCTATTTTTATGTAAAATTCAAATAGAAATTCACTAAAATCCAAAATTTGAGATATCGAGAATTAAATTCCTATATAATAGCATCCCACAGTCCAAACAGAAACGCTCACCTATTTCTGTAATGAAAATCTAAATATCACTAGTGTGTATTCTTTGATTGTCTGTTCACCTTTGAAAATCGGCTATTTCTGATTATCACGAGATAGTATCTTTATAAGGAAGTCAAGTACAATTCTACTAAATATAAGAAGAAGGTTTTGCATAAGAAAGGTTTACATCCTATCAAAATAATGATCTAAAAGTGAAGAAAGACTGTACAAAATCTTTTTATTATCTTGGTTCAAGTACTGTCTAAATCTTCGAGATTTTCAGTGTACAAGTTTCTTTTAGAATTTAGTGGCCTTCTGTAGCAAAAAGAGTAAATCTTTCATGGTTCTATATCAAATTTCTGAGGATCCAGCTCAAAAAAATCAAACAATTTAGCTTGGACTGTTAACTATAAATCCCATGCAACATTTTCTTACCTGTTAATCAATTGTAGTCGATAATCACTTGTTAATTAAATTAATGCATAAACATAGAAAGCGAGTACTTCTTCTCGATAGTCAAATGTTTAATACAAAACTTTTACGATTTTTACATTTCTAATGTTTATAATTATAGTTGTTAAAATATTAAAATCTCACAGATAAGCTAAATTTCAAGCTACGATATAAATGTGTTTGAACTTAGACGGCAATATGACAAAACCAATCGGTTAAAAATCCAAAAATTCGATTGACATTAACTAACAATTACTAATCGATTTTAATTCGTCCTCTGTAGATGCTTAACGTTTTATGCATAGTAGTGGTCTAAATACATAGTGGTGATAGAGCTGATATTGTTTTATGTTCTACTCAAATAATGTGTACTTTCTACTTATATAATACTATCAGCGAGTTGAACTAAAATGTCTAACTTTACAGGCTCTAAGTTTGGGATGGACCCATTTTCTGACCAATGGAAGCTCGGATAAAAAAAGTGATGATAGATTCGGGTTCCTGGACCTCGATAGCCTATTGCAAACTTTGATAGTTTCGAAGAATCTGTTTTGCGTCTTGGTGTAAGCGTGTGTCTCTTCACAAGATAGAGCATCTTTGAAACTCGTAAGAAACACAAAGGAATTTCAGGATCATTTTTCATAGAAATTTAGCGCCAAACGCTGATGTGGCTTCTATTAGGTGCGATAGAAGAGCATTGACTATGCACAGAAAATGCAGAAATGGTCATCGTATCCTATCGGAAACTGATCGATAACGATAGTAGGAAAGTATATTGATTTCGTCGGTGGGATATCGGTGGTTGTTCGCATGAATCCGACTTTCGGACCCGTTGTCGGATTCCTCAGCCCGTTAATCCGATAAAATCTGATCTGTAGGTAGGATCCGATTGTATTCTGTATCGGATTGATTGACCTGGGCAATGTTAGTAATTAGAAACAATCGATTGATCATCAATAAATTCGGTTTTAACAGATTGGGATTTTAATGTATTGAGAAAATTTTAATCGATTGTAGAATTAAAATCAGATTCAGCTGCTGTAAGTAGAAATAACCGATTGATAATCTATCAATTTGATTTTCAAAGATTGAAATTTCAATTGATCGGGAAGATTTCAATCTATTGTTCGATTAAAATCAGAGTTTAAGGGGTAAAATCATCAATAATTGCTTGAATAGATTGAAATTTCAATCGATTGTTGGATTTTAATCGGATTATATTACAAAAAGAGATAGTTTGGTTCGATAAATCGAATTTGGTCAACCATAATCAAAAATAATCACCATTTTGTGAGGGATATTTTTCACTGGGATGTCGCTCCTGCTCTTAAACATATTCTCTTTAAAAATCTATCAACACTTGATGATTTAACAAAACATATTTTACTCCATTTTCGGTAGAAATAATTTAAGCATCTGTGTTTTGTTCAAGTTTTACTGATTTTTACACGAGTAACAAAATCATAACTAGGCCCGCTCATCCAAGCTTATTTTCATTCTCTATCTTTTATTCAAATTTCAAGGTTGACACCCCATGTAAAAAAAATAAGCCTAAAAATCAACATTTACATGATTTTCATCGATTCGTAGTTCCAATAATCGATGAAAATCTAGTAATTGTGCATTTTTTGATTAATTTTAAGATTATAATCGACTTTTTCTCGTGTTTGATTTGGAATCAATGTTTTTTCATCGATAATCATCGGTGTTTTTTATTAGAATTGAATAAAATCGATTAATACGAAGTATACTCGCTTGTTTATGATTATTTATTAATCAGTTAGAATCAATTTTCAGGAATAATCGATTTTCATCGGTAACTGATGACTTTTTCAAGATTAAAATTAAGTGATACCGATTATAATCTACCGGAATCGATTATCTTTCGAAATCAATTCTAATCATTAAAATTAGTATGACCTAAAATCAAGTGATAGCGATTATAGTCGAATAGAATTTTTTAAGCTTTGGAATCGATTATAATTATTAGACTGAGAATCTATACAAGTGAAGGGAAATGAATAATAAATTATTCAGTGAAATGCAGAAGCGTGTTGATGAACAAATCCAATGGTGATTATTACGGAAAATCTTTTTTAGACTGGTGGCTACCTTTCATGTATTTTTTATAAAAAAACGAACAAAAAAGATTAATTAGTCTTCTATAAAAAAAAATACACATGTCTGCATAATTTAAAAATCACAATTCCTAGTAACAAAACGTATTAGTCAAGATTTTTTATATTGCTTTTCACAATCAAACTGAAGCCTGTAATTTAATATAGAAAGAAGTTTCATCTAAATTCTAGAAAAGGAATCTAGAAAGAGTCTTCATTTATACATTTAAACAAACATTCAATCCCAGCATACAAGAAAAAATAACCGAAATGAAAGGCCCTTTTTCTTTCTTAAAGTCGTCATTAATCAAAATAGTTGAATAACTCATCAGAAAAAGAATAGAGGAATAAATGGATACGTCATTAAAACACATTCTCTCTATGCTCGATTTGTGTATATCATTCCTTTTGGCATTCTAAGCCTTAAGTGCTTTGTTAAACGACTTGCGAAGAAACGAGTATCAGTACCACAATGAGTACTCGTACTTTAGCTAGTAAGTAAATCTCCAAAGAAAAATACCAATGAGTATCTCGTCAGATTAATCTCAAAGTATATATGCACACGAAATTCCTCCAATATTTACCCATGAATCTGAATATTCATCTGGCAAGTCGTACTCGCTAGATTAGTATTACATTACACTGATACAAAAGTGTTGAGCTAATCCTTTGAATTTTCGTATAAATGCCTAGTATTTAGAAAGTTGTCTGATCTTAATTATTTCCTCCATTGACATATTTATGATTCAGTTTGCAATCGAGCTTGGATATCACATTACTAGGGGTGGCACTTGCACTTTCCTTTTACTCTCAGAAAGAAAAGGAAAGGAATTTTTTTTGTTTTTCTCTACTTTCCTTTCTTTTAGGAAAAGAAAGGAAAGTTATAAAGTGTGATAAATAGTAAGTCATAAAAACTTTCCTATGTGTGTTTTCGGTTTATTAAGTGAAGCTCTAAATGATATATAGTTGAGATTTTCAAATGCATTTTTTTCATTATCTTGATTTATCCCTCTCGTTCTTCGTGCTTTGCACTCTTCGGACTAACTTTTACTTTATTTTACTGTATTTACTTCATCTGATATGCTCGCCTATATTTGTTGAGGTGCCTCTATGTCTACTTCATTAACCTCGGTGGGTTCCAACTATTGTGAACGTGCAGAAAAGTTGAAATTATTTTTATACTTTTGATAAAAATATATTGCTGATATTTTCACATGCATCGTAGTGTATTACAGAGCTGGGCAGAATACTCGAAGTACTCGTACTCGTATTTGTACTCAAGAAAGTCCGTACTTTCTCAGCTTTGGTGTATTATCGGCAAATATTTTTTTAAATAACGATCATTTTATTTAAGTACAAAAAATTCTTTTTATTTTAATTCATCATATAAAATTGAAACGAGATAAGATAAGCAATTGATAAATAATTGGGAAATCCATAGTAGATGCTACTGCATCTAGTCTTACGTTCAAATATTGACTTTCCCTTGCTTATTTTATTTTATTTTATTTTATTAAGCATGCAGAAAAGCGTAAGCTCCCAGGTCGATTATCCTGAGTCGCAAACGGCCTTATACCTATTACTCAAGGTGAAAAACGGCGATCGTATTTTGTAGTCGTTTACTGTTATCGTAAACGAAGTGTTATGATGAAATACGGTAGTCGTAAATGAGGATCGTGAAAATTTTCCGTAACCGATCGCCGTAACTAAACGCTAACTGTAAGCGACTGTCGGAACCGATAACCGTAAATGATTCAGGGAACGGTTACCGTTTTTCTATCGTATACTTTCGTATACGATCGTTTACGATGACTATCTGTTCGCTTAAATTATAGCAGGATTTTTTAGATTATAATTTACTCAAGCTATCTCAGTGAGAAGTATTAAGTGACCATCGTTTAGGTGAAGTTATCATCGTATTCGAGTAAAACCTGCCGATACTTATTTGAGCTGATTTTTCAACGTCCATAATCATATTACTACTAGAACTTCGTATACCCTATCGAGTAGTATATTTCGATTAACGAGATCTCCAACCATACTCTAGAAATTTTGAAAAATCCTGGTATCCTTTTTTGTAAAATGGGGTCATATTCACTTCGACCAATGTTCCATTCTCGTACCTATGTTCAAAGTGGAACTCGACGAATTCTATCCAGTGGGATTCACATATTTTCCGCAGCTTGAAATCAGATTTCAACACTGATAGAATAATCCCAAAGAAACCTAAAAAATCCTACTATAAGCTATGAAAAATCTGCGGACATCATTAAATAGATCTCCTAGATTTGTGTTTATATCATGAGTGGAACGTTTATAACAAAGCCTTTAACGAATATGATGCTAGAATTTCATAGAAAAATACAGTATTTTGAGATTTTGAGACCATTATCAGGGAGACGAAAAATTTGATTTTACAATTCGATGAAATTTGTTCAGATCTGTCTGATACACGAGTGTGAGTTGAAATATTTCTTGGAATGAATATTGACAGATTCAACAAAAGGAATTCCAGGGTTTCTTTGGATTTTTCGAAATTGTAGCAGAACGCTTCGAGATTTAGTTAATTCAAATTACCATTTGATAGAATATATGAAATTCCACTTACATGTGAAAATCACAATTTTACTCCATCAAAAGTAGCACAATCTTACTGCCACGGAAAAATTAATGTATATCATATTTTTAATCTAAAACACAGAGTTAATGGTCAGAAGCAGTTTTCTTGGATATATATGAATATTACAAGAATAGACATTTATAATACAAACAGAAGTCCTAAATCACAATGTGAACTAGAAAATGTTGTCGATGAAGTTTTACGTGGTTTATCATTAATTGTTATTCAAGCAGGTATTAAAAAGACTCAAAAAGTATATGAAGAGTTCGTATCTTCATATTAGATTTTTATTTGTATTATAAAGAGTCCATCCGGTTTATCGTTTCGGTGGGAAACGATAGAAAAACAGCTTCAAACTTTTCCGATCGCTATACGTCTACGTCCTTTCTATAAGTTGTTATCTGGTATATATCTATGTGTATCTCCAAATCTGTACCTCTAAATCTTTACGTCTTAATATAATACGTCTTAATCTATACATCCTAACCTGTACGTTTAAATCTAATGCGCCTTAATCTATACGTCGTAATCTAATGCGTCTTAATCTTTACATCTAAATTAATACAGGAAAATCCTCACATCTCTTCTAGCTTATCCTATCTAACGATCACATTGAATTTTAGCAGTATCATCTGAGATGCTAGCAACATCACCAGATATGCTAGTAGCATTACCTGGAATGCTAGTAAAACATCTGGACTTCTAGAAGCATTGCCGGAGCCACTAGCAACACCACATAGGATGCTATCAGCATCGTGTGGGATGCTAGCAACATCATGTAGGTTACTAGCAGCACCATGTAGAATACTGCTGGCATTACCTGTGAAACAGCTGCATCCAAAATTTGCATGTTGAACTCCACGATGGCTAAAGATAGATGCCACTGTGTACACAGAGACAAGCGTTGGGCGCGGCTCTGCGGGGGGTGCTGCGCGCCCCCACGCCGCGACACGAAAATAAAGGGTTGCTGCGGTTACCCATTATTTTTCTATACATGATATCGCGTTAATTATTATTGTGCGCTATCTTTTTTTTTGGTGACCGCACATATCGTCGCACGACATTTCGTCGCGTTCACTTCGTCGCAATCATTTCGTCGCACGATCACTTCGTCGCAGAAAAATTCTTTTCATTCTGTTCGTCCCTATCTA